>BRYF01000015.1:6687500-6690000 GCA_030159135.1 Actinidia polygama | reverse complement strand
AATTTTAATTGTTTATTCAAAAATCTAATATCATTAGACACAAGATTAACATTGCAACTGATCTAGGTCAAATTTGAAGGGGTAAAAGAAAAATTAACCTTTATTTTTTATTTTTAAGAAAATATTTTAGTTTGCAATAATAAAAAAATTTATTTAATTTTGAAAAAAATATATATTTTTCAATAAATTCAATTTCTCTTATGAACCTAAAAGTTAGAAATATGAATTAAATTTGAAACAAGTCCACTAAATTTTTTCTAGACTCCTTTTCACCTAAATTTATAAAAAAAAATCATATTTTTTACTTAAGCATTTAAAGGTTAATAAAAAAACAATAAGTAAAAAAAAAGTTAAATGAAAATATATAAAAAAAATATCTTTTTAACAATTTCCCTTAAAAATAATTAATACTAAAATTAATTACGCATTGTACATTGCACACTCTCATGTAAGATGTAAAACTTTTTAAATATGTTAATTGGTACTCGTAAGACATTCGATAAAAAATCTTTAAAAAAATTTATATTACACACTCTCATGTAGAATATACAATATTTTTTTAAACATGTTAATTGATGATCTTAGAACACTAGTTAATAAAATCCTAAGGAAAGGATAAGAGGAATTGAGAAGTAAAAAATAATATATTCTTTCTCTTTGTCAAAATCAGATTAAAGAAAAAAGAAAAATAAACAAATAATTAAAAAGAAGGGGTTAATTTTTTTTTTACCCCTTTGAGTTTGACCCAAGTTTAACTTTAGTCCAACAATCTAACACCATTAAAGAACAGGGTTAATATTGCAATTGATTTAAAATTGTAAAGTTTACTCTGTCTAAATTGAAACTAAAAAGATAAAGTAAAACTTGAGTTAAACTCAAAGGGGTAAAAGTAAAATTGACCAATATTTTTTAAAAAATAGTTTTCCTTTTTTAGATTTTTAAAATCTTTTCTTTTCTTTTTTTAGTGAATTTTTATAATTATTTAATCAAAATTTATTTGTTGTTATTTTATGAGAGAATTCGAAAAATGTAATAATTTTCATCTAATTTAAATAAAAAATTATTAAACACCCAAAAAAAAAAATTTACTCAACAATTTATTTTTTGACTTTTTTCATTTATAACTCTTTGCTCAAGATTTTATATTTTTTTAATTTTTTTAATATGGAAGTCATAAATTTTTATCTAATTTAAAAAAAATCGATAAAGACAAAAAAAAAATCTATTTTAACTCAATAATTTAGCTAATTTTTTTGCCTTTATTGAAGTTTTTTAAAATTTGAACAAAATATTATATTTTCAATATTCATCTTTTCAACATGAATTAAAAAGGTTTAATTTTTCATCAAATTGACAATATTCCAAAGATAAAAAAATTAAAAAACCATTTTTTTTAATAAAAAAACAAACAAAATAGGCCAACCTGAACATTGGTAAGTTTGAGTTAGATTATTATTAAGGGTAGTGATTTTTACGCTTTTCTTTTTATAAAAAGTATTTCAATTTTTATTCTTATTATATAATTTTTTTAATAAACACCTAAACTAACACTCTTAAAATATAGAAAGTAAAAGTGTAGAAATGTGAGGAAGGATAATTGTGATAATTAAAAAAATACTTAAGTTTATTATTATAACATTGCATAATAAATATGAAAAGTTAAGTGCATTTGATAAGAATTTAAATGCAAAAATCATTATCCACCATTATTAATAGACATTTTATGTTTATCTATAAATTAGTTCATTTAGCTTGTTTTAATAAGAAAATAAAAATTGAGTGATGTTGGAAACTCTTATAGTTTTTAAATTATCTTATAAAAATTAAAATAAATTTAATTCTTTTAAAAGTCCATCGTCTCTTTAGATCCATCCTTGCTTGTAGACTTCTATATTGCATATTGACGATTATCAAGTATAACTTTTATGCAATAATTTTTACGTTTTTTTCTTGAATGTCGTCTCAGTGTTTTACAAAACTTTTACTTATAGTTCCAAAAAAGTTATAAATACTTAAAAAAAAAAAATTAAAAAATTATTTTAAGATTTCTTAATTTTTATTTTTTAATTAAAAAAATTAATATAAGTCGAGTTATCCCAAATACCATGTTAAGGACAATTTAAAGACTTGGGCTCCTTTTGGTAATGCTTAAGAATTAAAAAAAAAATTAAACTTGCTACCAAAAAAATTAAGATTTTTTTCTTTTTTATTTTTCTGACTTTACTTTAATTAAAAATAATAATAATAAAATAATAATAATTTTGATTGATTTTTTTGCTTATAAACTTAAAAAAAATCAGCCGAGCAAAGATGGTACCAAACGGAGCATTATTTTAGTTTTTTACGTTAACAATTAAAAAAAATATTTATACGTGTGATACCAAACGTGAATAACTCTTAAATGGATGACACGTGGAGTGCTTTTACGGCGTATGACTACCAGCAATGAGATCCGGACACGTGTTAATTCCTCTGGGGGCTATCTTGCAGCTGTACATAT
>BRYF01000015.1:6545000-6547500 GCA_030159135.1 Actinidia polygama | reverse complement strand
CATAAAGAAAATATTATTTTGAATAATATTCTGAGTTGGATATATAAATAATACAAAAAAATAAAAAAATAATTTAGGTTTGACGTCGGCAACAAATTAAATATTAAAATTTTAATTTGAACAAATTCAACATGGACTTTTTAACTAGTCACAATTCGAATTTTCCATCAATTTCTATTTACATAGCTCGGCTGCAATAACTAATTCTTGCAAAATTTATCGGGGAAACAACGCCACACGAATTGGGTGTAACGACCCACATCAATCTCACAAAAGAACCAACTTCACGGCCTAAAAATACATGCTCGAAGTTACAATGAATCCAGAATGTGTTTGTATATATACTAAATATTTACAAGTAATCCAACCGACGTGGGACTATGGGTTCTCACAAAACCTTTTAAAAGCATAATTTTCATAATTAGAACAATTATCTAAAGCAAGATCTAGAGAGAGAAAAACAAAAATCGTGTGAAGTAAAGATTGAATCTCAAGCAAAAATAAAAACATAAATCGTTTCCAACTATTGCCATCAAATTACATAAATGGCGATTGACGGAGGATTTGAACCGTGACGGATTAAAATTTTAGAATTTAATTTTTAAATTAAAAATTCAGAATTAAATTTGTTACCAAACAAATCTTAATGTTATTTTTGTAATTTTTCCTAAATAGTATTTAGAATGAAAAGATTATTTTCACAAGAGCTTTTAGGTCATTAAAGTAACATGAGAAATTTATTAAATTTTTTTATAGCTCAATATTCTCGCTCAACCTAATTGAGTTTGAGAGAGATCAACTAATTTAGTAGTTGCTTCGAAATTTACAGTCAGCTACCAACCGGCCACCACCCTTGGCTTGCGGTTTTTGGATAATGGCATCAACAACGTATTTCACCATAACAGCATGCAAGTTCACGGAGATCCAAGGTTCACTAGCTTTACGCCCCGCTAATAACTCTAACAACCGCCTTCGGTCCGATTCGGGTGCCAAATATAACCGATCATTGATTTTATAATGGAGTTGGTGAATGCCCATACCAAATATTCAATGCTAGTCTTAAGGAGACTCGAACCGCTTTCAACCATCTGGGAGCAGTTACTTCAAAACAGATTTGACGTATGTAAGCCCCACATAATCAACACAGAAAGCACAGAAAATGAAAGAAATAGCAGTAGCTCACTTTGAAGAAAGTGGGTTTTGATGGAAGTGTCTTGCCATGAAATTCATTACAATGTGTTCAAGGTTGTTGCCATGAATTTCATTACAGCGTGTTCAGAGTTGTAGCCTAACTACTTTTTCACCAAAAGGGAGAAAATTAAGCTTAATTTTACCGCTCATGAGTCATAAAAGATCAAAAAAAGGAGGAAAAGATGACGTGAAAAGACCCTCCCCTCGCAACCAAAAACCTCTTCAGTTGACAAGATGTCAAGCACAACCAAAAGGAAAAAACAAAACAAAAGCATTATCCTCTCAACAAAACAGGAACAGAAAAGATGAAAAAACTGAGATGCTCGTGTCACAGCTTTCCTTTCTCTCAAGTAAAATCTAAGTAGTGTATCCCTAAGACTTTCACATAAGCATTTTGTCAAACACCTTAAATACTTTTTGTCAAACACCATAAACTAAAAATACTTTTTGTTTTCTCTTCTTTTATTGGACAAACAAAAGACAACACGGATAATTCGAATACCAATCTTGATCTTTTTCGTAATTCCTTTAATAAAAAAATTATAAACCCCAAATATACAAACTAAGGCTCCGTTTGGAACAAGCTTATTTGAGCTTTTCGGCTGGCTTTTTTGATTAAAATAAGTCCAAAAAAAAGTTAGTCAGAGTTGGCTTTTTGTTTCTACTTATTTTTATCTAAAGTAAAGCAAAAAAAGCAAAAAAAATCAAAAAATCTTGAGTTTTTTGATAGTAAACTTAAAAAAAAACTTGACTTTTAAGCATTATCAAATGGAGCCTAAGCCCCAAGTCCAAACAGCCATAAAAATCTAACCCCCCCCCCCCCCCCAACTGGAAGTCACGGAGCCTCCATTAAAACCCTTACTTATTTTTGAGTTGTGCTATGGGTCGAAGACTTGGAATCCATCACCATAGCTTGTACGTCGCCTGAAATCAAAATGAAAAAAGCAATATTGATCCACTAGGAAACTCGCCATACAACCCCTCACCCATACACGCTACTTCAAGTGCAAGGACCGGTCTGTCGTCTTCCATAAAAGGAAAAGGTTGTCGTGGATAGTATTGCGCTGCAATTGGCTCAGGTGGTTTTGCGGTACAATTGGTGCCGATGGTTTTGGTCTACTATCGATAGCGATGTCGTAGTGGTGGTGGGTGAGATGGAGGTGTCACAGCGGTTTGAGGAGTGATGAAAGAAAAATCGAAGATAGACACTTATAGTGGTCATCCTACGTATAGAGAATTGGCTCCAGGCAGTGTCTCGACAACACCCTAGCTACAACACAGAAATAGGGAGATCGGCTGCCGGAGCTGT
>BRYF01000015.1:6537500-6540000 GCA_030159135.1 Actinidia polygama | reverse complement strand
AAAGCTCCCCGAGGCGAATGATACCATAGTGTCTACCCACCCGAGCAAGGTGGCCTTTTATGAGGCTGCCTTTCAGACCGGTTTGCATATTCCCATTCACCCAACAATTAAGAGGATATTGGCGTACTACAATATATGTCTTGCCCAGCTAGCTCCCAATGCAGGGCGAAGTATAGTCGGCGCGTTGGTGTTGTAGCAGTTTAAGAAATTCTCCCTTTCTCTTAACAAGTTTAGGCATCTGTTCGGCCTTTTTAACAACCCAAGGGCATACTCTGGGTGAATATACGTAAAGGGAAGAAAGAAAAATTCTTCTTCATTTCGGGGGATAATTGGGAGTGCGACCCATGGATTATCTCGGGAGCTTAGAGTTCTGAGGGTTCCGAGGTCGTGGAGCACCCCAGGTCAGCTTTCATTTATTGAATCATTCTTCATTTATTAAGTTTCACCTCTTTTCTTTCTCTAAAATTGTTCTAACATTTTCAGGTTGGCACTATAATGTGTCGCCCATCTTGACCCAGAACGAACAAAGAGGTTTGATCAAATCCCCGGCACATTAGAGCAAGGACAGTTATACGCAGTTAAGGACATCCTTCAATCGAAGTATTTTCTCTGGAGTTTTGCCCTTGACTTCGAGAAAATGGTGTCCAGTGGCAGGGACAATGCTGAGGAGAAATCTACAAGAGACGCGGCTCACGTTGCGGCCGATGAGGGTGAGTCCCGCCTCTCCCAAGGTGATCCCCTCGAAGGGACCATTCGAGATGACTCGGTGGAGTACGTAGGCACCATTAGGAAGAGATAAAGGGAAATCTTGCCTCTCCTCCCCGGTCAGATGTTGTTATCAATGCTCTGGGCTAAAATTCGGCCTTCTTTCTTTATTAGGAATCATATAGCTCAAGTTCAGAGGCTTGGTCGGATTCACGGCTACCCCCCGTGCTGAGATTGGATGGTATTGCCTTCCTTCCCTTTAAGTATTTCATCTTCTTTATCAATTGACTTTGGTTTTCTTATGCAATGATGTCAAAGAAAATGGATGTGAAGAAGCTCGCCCAGTAGGCAATGTCGAAAGGCAGGCCCAAGAAGAGCGTGACCCCAACTAACTCGTTCCATATGGGGCCAAAAATATCCTTGGTGAACTGCCTTCCTAACTAGTGATCTAGCCCCTGAATGATTTCCACATATGCCTTCGTGAATTTCTCTAAGTACGTAATCTCTCGGAGACATCTCAGGAGTGGTCCTAAGAAAGATTTCTTGTATAGCGTCTCGTGGAGGAGGCAAAATCTGGCTAACTGATATCGAATTTGTCATGCATGGAGTTTATCAGATAGTAGATCCCCTTCTTTGAGGTACACGCGATGCCATCTATCCATGTCGGTTCTGTTGTTGCTTGGGAGACAGTCTTGGCAACATCGATACTTGGATTCGGCAAGAATTTGAGAGGGATGCTTCTGTTCAAGATGAAATCAAAAGTGGATGCCAGGTTTGCCAAGGCATTTGCTTGTTTTCTTCTCGGGAGATTTGACGGATCTTGAAATCTTTAATTTTCATCATCATGGCCTTCACCTCGTCAAAATATGTCAATATACGAAGATCTTGGGCGAGTTACTCTCCTTGAACTTGATTCACCATGAGCTGAGAATCACTGTAAGTGTCCAAAGATTCCACTTCCAACTCCGTTGCTACCCTCAATCCAATGAGGAGAGCTTCATATTCCGCCTCGTTGGTGGTGGCTTTGAATCCAATGCGTATGGTATACTCCATTTACTCTCCTGAAGGGGTTTGGAGTACGAGGCCTGCACCACAACCATGTTGGTTGGACGATCCATCCACAAACAAACTCCATCTAGTGATATCACTATCTCTGACCTCTCGCTCCTCAGGGATCTCAGTTCAAAACTTGGAGCAATATTGTATGTGAATTCAGCTATGAAATCAGCTAGTGCTTGGGTCTTGATCGGCATCCTTGGTCGATAATTGATGTGAAATTCGCTCAACTCAATGGACCACTTGAGTAATCGTCCGGAGGTGTCAGTCCGTTGGAGAATTTGTGTTTAGGAGCTAATATATAAGCACAATAATATGGTGTGCTTGGAAATAGTAATTGAGTTTTCTTGCTGCGATCATGAGAGCCTAGACGAGCTTTTCGATTTTCAGATATCTGATCTCTGTCTCTATGAGGATTTTGCTGACATAGTATATTGGTCTTTAAACTTTGTCTTCTTCTTTGACGAGCACGGCGCTCAAATGATGAAAGAATTACAATAAAAATAAAAAAACTCATTTTCTCCCACGTAGGCACTAATGTGATTTAATTTGCCAATAAATTACAGTGGATATTATTTTTGCTGGTCCATATAATTTAGGTAAAGTTTCACTTTGATCCCTATACTTACAATTTGAACAATTAAAACCTTGTAATTTCTAATAAATTTCAGTGCGGTCCATCAATATAATGTCAAGGAAAAAGAGAGAGACTTTGAAAAATTGAGATACAAGGAGCCAT
>BRYF01000015.1:6502500-6505000 GCA_030159135.1 Actinidia polygama | reverse complement strand
GCATGTTTCTATCTCCATTGTACTCATTCTTCTCCCACGTATTTCATCCCAGCCCCACCATTAACGATTAAGGAAGCCACTATGAGTTACACTCAGCCTTGTCCTAACAATGCCCAAACGATGTATAAGTCCTGAAAACCCTCTGTTGATTGGATTTTGTCTTTATCGAGGACCTTTTATTTGGTGACAATTCTTTTGTCTTATTGTCTTATCTTGAACTTGAGCGAAAACCGGCTTTCTTACCAATTAGACTCAGGTGATTTTACTTGATATGAATGGATAGAAAACTCCAGCCGGTTGACCTGGTTATTTCTTCCCAAGATGTTGTGAATTGCTAAAAGATCAATTTGAAGCCAAAATCCCACACCATCGCGGGGTTGAGGCGGAGTGTGGGGGAATGTTTTCTTAAATGGGACGGGATATGATTTTGGCCAAACTTATCTCAATCACCCTATTGTCGTTCTTACGTACTATACCTGCTTGACCCTCCACAAACTCATCCCGCCCCAGAAAGGTAACATCGTACCCTTCACCATTAGTTTTTAACTTTTTAATTATACCCCTTAATCTATTGTGGGAGAAATCAAAACATGCATTGAATCTACTATATTTCTCAAAGTATTCTAACCATACAAGTTAAAAACCACCCCTAGCATAACACTAGCTATATTATTTCTGATGTAGGCTAAAATATCCGCCTAATTATATTTTAAGTCGAACACGTTGCCTGGAGTATCATGTCGCCATAACACCACAACAGTTTGTGGTCACCCATCGATCACATCGCCAGACCAGAGTCCAACTCCACTAGAACTCCACCTCCATAAGGAGTCTGCAACTGCGAAACTCCTTCTCCATCACTCCTCCGCCTGATCAGAGCCCGCCTCTACGAGAATTCCACCTCTGCAATGGAACTATCTCCATCAGACTCTTACTCCACCACGACTCTTATAATTGCGGGTTGCTCTCCACATGGTAATCTCCTATTATTACTATAGTATCTCAGGGATATACTTCCCAAACATAGCTATCTGAATATCTCGCCTAAATAGACCTCCAATCTCCAACTATATAAAGTCCGCTCTCCCATTATGAAAAGGTACGCTCAATAACACATTTCACAGTGCATTATTTCCAGAGAATTCTATTTTATAATTCAGTCAGTTTGTCATCACCTTTGTCTGATTCTCACGCCGGAGGGGATTTGAGCGGCCTCACCTCGACTGTTTACTATTGTTCATCTGAGTAGATCGCCCGAGTTGTTGCCGAGGTCCAGTGCCGAGGCTGAAGAGCAATTCTGACTGTTGGTTACTCGCCCCATTTACACCACAACAATTTCTATGATGTACTGAAACACATGCCAACAAAGTAAGAATCAAGGTGAACAAATGATCTTTTTTATTAAACTTACTGGTCTTGAACGATCACGAAATTGAACATATAAAACATTAGGGGTATTTTTGTAACAATGTAGAAGTTAAAATCTAAGTAGTAAAAAGGCTGATTCAGATAAGGCATAGCTTCAAATTACAAGCTTAAATTCTAGGTAAAAAGGGTAAAAACAAGAAGCTAGTTGGCTCATCTCTAGGGGAACTGTTAATTAAAAGTTAGTAACTAAGTAAAAAGTGGGTATTGGAATACTTTGAAATGATTTGGCATTACATTGATTACACTTTTGTCCATGACTAGGTATGAAAAGGAGAGGCTTGCCCTTAGATATTAGTTAATGATTAGCTTCCAAATAGGAACAAATAATTGACTAGTTCTTAATGCTTTCCTTAGTTCTTAATGCTTTCCTTATGGAAACATCATAAGTTAATGGGACTGGCTATAGCACATCCTAAAAAATGATGCATATAGTCCGTCGTTTTATAATATTATCACAATCGATTATAATATTTCGATCGTAATAAAAAAAATTATAATTTTTCTTTACCATAAAATGTCGTAATATTTATCACAATAATGCATAAAACACATTATTTTTTTACTATTTTTAACATTTACTCTCGTAACATTCACCACACCAATCATAACATTCACCACAACCGATCGTAATATTTTTATAGTGCATTTCACCTAAATTAATTATTGCATCCAATAAACTAAACCAGATTATGAGCTCAAGGAAAACAAATTTAGTTCAGTCCTCCTCCTCTACGTTTGCGTAAGATTTGAACTTGTTTTCGAATTTGACCAAGCTAGTAAATAAATTACATGTATTAATCATATTATATATTTATTATTGTTGTAGTAAAGACCTGTACCAGTGCTTGAGGCTTGAGAGCACCAGATTTACTGCCCATTTAATGTAGGGTAATGTGGGGGCTTACGCAAGATTTAGTAATATGTTAAAAAATAATTTATTTCGTATAGCTGGCCGAAGAAAGTATTGATAAAAAAAATCAATTTGATTGTACAGTACACAATGAACATATGATCGGCAAGGTTGAAGTAGTAAAACTGACACCGGGGGTGTTTGCGATAGATTTTAAGAGTA
>BRYF01000015.1:6490000-6492500 GCA_030159135.1 Actinidia polygama | reverse complement strand
TATTGATGACAAAGTTTTATTTTTTAAATATATTTTTTATTAATACATAAAAAATAAACTATTTAGATTAATTTTTTTTAAATACTTATTGATAAAAATAAAAATAAAATACTTTACAAAAATGATATTTTGAAAAAATATATATAACATTAATTTATGTTAATGTGTATATTGAAAAAAAAAATTGAAAGCCCTAAATCAAATGGTAAGTTTGTCATTTTTGCACTAAAATAAGATCTAGGAGGAATATTAACATTAGTTTAAAAAATAAGAGATGACAATGTTATTTCAAAAATTACAGAAAAAGTAATTGTATTTGTCAAGAACCGAGGAAGTCAGTGAAATTTACCACAAAATTGATTATAATTCCATAGATCAATCCTTTTTTTAGAAATAAAATAAAAAGTAGTTATTATATTTTATTTGGTATCATGTTCATAGACAATATATGCTTGTATTAAACATGAAAATATTTTTATTTTGGTATGAAATTATGGTTAATATGATCAATTTATTTTGTAAATTCTGCAATATCTTTTAAGTAGTACAAAAATTTAGTTTGTTTAATTTTTTTGTAGGTATTATAGAATACAATATACTCAATTTTAAACATAATTAGAATTAATAAAACGTAAATACTAAACATGTTTAACGATTAGGAGATCGAACAAATGTTTTTAATGGGTGGATTTGGAAAGTTAAAATTTTTTAAGCTTGAATTTAAAAATTCAATATTAGGCCTCTGTTGTGTTGGGCGTGGTTTAAGTAAACATAAACCTTCTTAATATATAATACAAACAATCGGCTCAAACCTAATCCGATGCCCACCTTATACCTTAGGGGTTATCCATCCCTAGGGGGTTTGAATTTATGACAAGATACGAGGACACGACATGAACTCTACACGGAGTTGCAGGTTTAGAGTTGTTATTTTTGATACGTGATACGAAGATAACATGATACGATAACACGATTATTAGACAAGTTGCGTTAGGATTAAACACAACAGCTCGAAGATAACCCGTTTTGGCACAATTTTTTTTATAGAACCCAATATAAGTTATGTAATCCGGCAACCCATATGAACCCATAAACTCATATAACAATTTGTATTGATCATAGGAAAATAGAAATTTAGTATGATTAATGGATTAAGAAAGTTTTTATTCTTTTTGTTAATGTTTAAAATTAAAATAAATTATGTAAATTAAATGTGTTAAATTCAAATTAACACAATTATTAAAATATCGAATTAGAGTTAAAAAATATAACACAAACAAGTAGGGTCAAGGCAGTCTATACCCCACTCTTGTCATATTTAGAGAGTTTAGTTCAAACTAGGCCTTAATTACCAATAGGAAAACTGTGACGAATCACATCCGTCCATATAATACCAAACCCACCAAGAATAAACTCCTGGTGCTCGTCGGATATGCTGCCTCATCTTCACCCTTACTGGGATACTCTCCCGTATATGGCAATAATATATTTTCAAAAACATCAAAAGCGAAATCAAAAAACAATTATTACACTGTTTCCTCGAATATTCGCTGGAAAATTCCTCCAAATTATAGACTTTCTCGAAAACAATTCTAAAATCCTGAGCCCAGCCCTTTATAAGCTCCTAAACTTTCGTTCACGGCTACATAAAATGCTGAATCCTGAAAGGTCAATGAGCCGCTTATTCAACAAGCTCGTTTGAGAAAAAAAGTGCTTAACTGGAATGGCAGGTTTCGCGAGGGTGAAGCGAGTTACCGACCCGCTCAACGACAAAGTCAAGGCTCGGATCGTCGGAAAAGCCGAGCACGAACCAGTATACATCAGCAGCGGAAGCGAGCACAGCGGCGAGATCGACGACGACTCTCCCTGCCTCTCCGATCTCGTCCACGGCTTCCTTGAGGACAACGCCGGCGGAAGTGGCGAGTCGCCGGAGTACGACTCCGAGTCTGAGCGCGATCCGGCGATTTCTGATCCGACGGACGTGATCGACGACCTGGTAAATCCAGCGGTCACGATCAATGCGGATTCCTTCAGGAATGTACTGTTAGGTCACGTGAATAAAGCTATGGCGGTTTTTTCGAGTGTGCAATCAAATAAATCGGTTTTGAGGCGTAACGTTATAGCCTTTCTCAGAAATTTTGGTTACAATGCGGCGATTTGTAAGTCGAAATGGGAGACCTCTGGCGGACTCACCTCCGGTAACTACGAATTCATCGACGTCCTCCGATCGGATTTCGCCGCCCGTTACTTCATCGACCTCGATTTCGCCGGCGAATTCCAGATCGCACGGCCCACGAATCACTACGATCGCATGTTGCAGACATTGCCTAGAGTTTTTGTTGGGAGGAGTGAAGAATTGAAGCAGATTGTGAAGGTCATGAGCGACGCGGCCAAGCGATCTCTAAAAATCAGAGGTCTAAGCCTCCCTCCGTGGAGGAAGAACCGTTACATGCAGAACAAGTGGTTCGGTCCGTACCGAAGGACAGCGAATGCGATTCCG
>BRYF01000015.1:6482500-6485000 GCA_030159135.1 Actinidia polygama | reverse complement strand
ATTAAATGACCTTATGTCTAAAATACTAATATTTTTTTGTAAAAAATAAGTCAATACTTCATATACATATTTAGCCATTGTGATAACAAACTTAATCTCTTATTAATAAATTTTGAAATAGAGCGTTGACTTATTTTTCGCAAAAAAATAAAAATATTTTAGACATAAGATTATTTAATTTAAGCACATAGACAACACATGATCGATTTTCATTATTATTTCAAACAAATTAGTAATGGAAGGGGTGTAAGTGATATAATTAAATAGTTAAGGAGGTTAATATAATTTATTTTTTAAATAAGGAGATGAAAATAATAAAATACGATAATTTAAAGGGTGTATGTAAAATTAAACCTTTAAATTATATTGTCTTATAACATGATTGAGTGAATGAGCCATTCAAAAGTAACGTTCTATAGAGAATAGATGAGGGAAAGAGAAAGTTGCAGAGACCGATTAAATTCTTTACAATGAATTTATGAGTGAATAACTAAACGTCGAAAATCCTAGTGTTTTACTTTTAATTTTCTTATTCTTTTATATTTTATTTTTTTATTTTATTTATATTATTTTAAAAATGGCAGTAAATAAAACTCTCACATCCCCTTACAAAAAGTCGCTCTCTAATACTATATATAATAATATCAATAATAATTTGGTTTATGTTCAAATAAATACTTGTAATAAATAATACTACTTTTAAGAGACGAGAATATGCCAACCCTCGTGGAAGCATCCGTTTTGTATTATGGAGTAGTAGCTTACGCTTATATAGTAAGGAATATATTATAGGTATCTTTATGTTGCACTTCAAATGCATATCTGGGTAATGTGAAGCATTTGGATTGACTGACATGACATTCAAATGCTCCACCTCATCCAAATGTACATTTAGAGTGCAACATAGGAGTACCATATCACTACACTATATAGTAACCTCTCCGCTACCAATTAGATCCGGAATTGGTGAAGTGATTGGTTTGATAGAAAAGGAATATGGGACAAACATAAAATGAGGTCCCGTTTAGCTTGCCTTTTTTTAAAAAAAAATTTTTGTACCATCTTTCGTTTTGAGTATTTTTATTTTAGTTAATTATTCTAACCGTTTAATGTAAATTTTATGATTTTTCAGTTTTCTTTAACGAGAGTAGTCGAAAATGTAATTCGGCATCAATAGCCATATAACCGCATAATTTTTGTTGGTATCTCAAGTATAATTTTCAGTATAGACCGCTCATTATTTAAGACAAATATGATTCAAACATTTAACTACGATATTCAATTAATCTAATTTTTTGTATGGATAATTTCCATAGCCTACTATACAAAATGAACATTTCAGATGGATTGAATTCAAAGTAGACCCACCTTTCTCCAACTTCATTCTAAGGCCTTATTTGGGGTTAGTTTTTTTTTTTTGATAAGTTTTTGCTAAAAAATATTATTTTTTGGGAGGATGTGTTTGGGGTGAGTTTATTGAAATTTATTAACTAAAATAACTCGATTTTTTAAGTTACCCCAAATAACACAAGTAACACTTTATTCTTTTAATTCAAAAAGATAAATAAAATTTAAATTTTTTTAGTTAATCCTAATGGCGCCTCTAAAATTAAAATCATAAACTATAGAAAAACATGATTATTTGGAAATAAAAAAATGAGACATCAGGATCATAAGATCTAGTGGACAATTTTAATTAAATGTAGTGGAAAAAATGACCCACATCCACCTCACACCCTCCTAGGATAGGAAGTGACATGGATCCCCTCTCTCTCTCTCTCTCTCTCTCTCTCTGACTTCGTTTCACATCAATTTTTTTTTAGTTTTTTGATTGATTTTTTTATTTTTTTGATTTTATTTATTTGTTTAATTTTAGCTAAAATAAAGCTAAAAAAATAAAAAAATAAAAAAAATTAGCCTTTTTAATAACAAGCTTACAAAAAATTTAACTTTTAAGCATTACCAAACGGAGCCACCTCTCTCTCTCTCTCTCTCCCTCTCAACATCCCATGTTCCCACCCTATAATACATTCATGTGATTTAATTGTATGTATCCTTATACTGCATCAACGTGGCAGCTTATGTATGAAATTGAAACATTTGTGGTAGGGACGGTATGGGTCGGGAACTTTTCTCCGTACCGATACCCAAAATCTCATTTCATCTCTCGTACATAATGCCCAATATTTGACAGGTATTCATACCCA
Source organism: Actinidia polygama (assembly GCA_030159135.1). Classification (NCBI taxonomy): domain Eukaryota; kingdom Viridiplantae; phylum Streptophyta; class Magnoliopsida; order Ericales; family Actinidiaceae; genus Actinidia; species Actinidia polygama. The sequence goes on along the minus strand of BRYF01000015.1, from coordinate 6,482,793 downwards.
ATACCGAATCTTTTAAAAAACAAAAATCAATTTTTAAAATATAAATTTAACATATTCATATATTAAGTTTTAACATACTTTATAAAAAACATTTTAAAAATATCAAATATTACTAATATATATATATATATATATATATATATATATATATATATATAAATTCAACTAACTTTATACATTACATTTGTCATTATCCCAACTTTCTTTGTGTTATAGATAGATAGATATCGATTTTGTGTAGAATTCGGGTATGGATATAGTCAAACTATACTTGACCTATACCCGATCGGGTA
>BRYF01000015.1:6322500-6332500 GCA_030159135.1 Actinidia polygama | reverse complement strand
AGAGAGAGAGAGAGAGAGAGAGAGGATGGGAGGTCAACACCACACAGTCATCGGCAGATTTGAATGGTACTGGTTAAGAGAGTTGCAGCAGATACAGATATTATAAAAATGAAAACTTGCAGTGGACGGACTCAGAATTATCAATACAAAACAAACCCAATTCAATTTTGATGAGGCCCACACTCCAACCATATTTACATTCTGCACAGTGTAGTGCCGTTTGAGAAAGGGCAAAAAAACTGGAATCGCAATTTGGACCGTATTTGCGAGGGACGCAGCTTTCCATGGAACCCGTGAGTCCAACGTAAATGTCCAGTTTAAAAGTCACTGGTTTCACTTTAATAATAGATTTTGTATGGATATAAAAAATTTAGTTGATTGGTAAAATTATTATTCATTAAATGATATAGATGTATGTTCTAAAAACACCAAATAATCCCTTAATTGATTGATGTTAGTAGACATCCAATTGGTTCGCATTTTTAATAATTATAATGTTATAAACGACTAATCAATTTAATTTTTTTTCATAAAACTTGAATCATGACAATGGACAAGACCAAGGATTGGTTGTGCTCGAAATTTGGAAATCTGTTTTTAGTTTATAAGGTTTTAGGTTCGAAACCTTCTAAGTCTTATTAATTTTTTAGTTGGGTTAGTTCATACGGAATTTTGTTATGACTTTAATCGGACCACCTGCTAATGAACGATAAGATTGATTCCCGAATTAGTCAAACTTTAGAACGGATACCAAATTATCAAATATATAAACAAAGACATAGGTTCATGACTTAGATCTTTTAAGACAATTAGTTCATCAAGTTTTGACTACATCTTATTACTCCATGTACTCATAAGTTTTATGAGTTAAGGTCCTCTAATTTAATAGGATGCCAAATTATGAATATTTTACCCTTGGCAGTTGAAATTAAAAATAAAACCATCATTATTTGGTGCTTAGAAAAATAAAATTATTTTTTTAAAAAAAATACTTTTCACCAACACCACTACCGCTCAGAAAAGTGAAGTTGTTGTTATTTTGAACAATAAAATTATTTTATGAAATTTTATTTACTGGTTTCCACCACCGCCACCACTACCATAGCCACAACCTCCGCGCGCCCCTATAGTGAAAACTATTTTTTTTTTAAATCTTCTCCTTTCCATTGCCACCACCACTACCGCCGTCGCCCAAAACAGAAAAATTATATTGTTTGCTATTTCGAACAATAAAATTATTATTTTTTATTATTTTCTAACATCATCGTCGCCACCTAAAACAAGCAAAATTTAATATTTATTTTTTTGAATAGTAAAATTTTTTTTTTTTACTCTTTTTCACTACTGCCGCCGCCACAAAAAAAAATTATATTTTTTATTTTTCACCATCACCACTGCCATAGCTAAGTCATAGCCTGACCCACCCAAAATAATGAAATTATTTTATCTTTTTGAACAATAAAATTATTTTTTAATATTTTCACCACCACCATCACCACGGCCACTGCAAAAACTCAGTGAAATTATAACGTTCATTATTTTGAACATTATTTACTATTCAAAATCATAAAATTTTACTGTTTAAGGTTGCCGATGACTAACCGAAAAGTAGTCTACATGCCGTTATCTAGCCGTGGCCACCGACCATAGTATAAGTACAGCTAGGGGGTTGAATGAAATTGTGACAATGATGTACAAAAAAAACATATGGTGCAAGAGTTATTTTTGGGGTGGGGGGTGGTGGTATACAAAGTAACATAAGTATTTTTGTCCATTTTGACTAAATAAAATGTTAATTTTATTTTTTTAAATAGACTAATTAAACTAAAAAATTACTGTCAATAAATTATGCCCCAAAGCCCCAATTTCAAAGCTCGAGTTGAAGTCTTATTGTAGTAAAATATGATTTTCATTTCCTATTTACTTCTAGGAATTGACAAGAAAAGACAAGAAAATATCATATAAGTGGACCTTAAATATAAGGGTTGTGATTTTCATACTACATTTTTTTATGATATTTTTTTATTAAGTAAAATTATCAAAAATACCCCTGCTTTGTAAACAAATTTTTTGAGCAAAATTTTGCAAATAGTTTTAAAAAATAGAAACATAAAAATATTTTTATAATTTTATATAATAAAAACAAAAAAAAAACTACTGTACAATTTAAAATGGAAGTGTGAAAATGACTGCAAATAAAAGAGTAGGGCTATGGGTACCCAATATTGCACCCCAAATGCTTCACCTCACTCAGGTGTGTATTCTTACTATTTTTATGTTTCACCTCACCCCAAATACACACCTGGGTGAGGTGAAGCATTTGGATTGGCTGAGTGTGGGATCCACCTAGTCATGTCATCCAATCCAAATACTACACCTCACCTAGGTGTGCATTTGAGGTACAATATTGGGATACCCATAGCATTTTCTCAAATAAAATTACATCCAGCTTACTGAACCGTACAGTCGACGTGGGGCACTGCAGAGAGCTACATGCCTACATCCAGAGACATAGAACTACCTCCTAACATACTCCTAATAGAGGACTGTTGCCCTTAATTTCCTATTTTGAATTGGGAAGAAAGTCAGAAGGAATTTGGGAAATGACAAAAGATTTGACTGCGATTGCTTAAGCTACTAGGGATGGCAATTTGACCCGAACCCGACGGGCCCCGCCCCGCCCCTAATGGGACGGGTTTGGGATCTCAATAAACGGGGGCGGGGCGGGTATGGGAAAAAAATCATAACCCGATTGCTAATCGGGGCGGGTTCGGGTTTTACCCCGCCGCCCCGAACCCGCCCCGAACCCGATTAACATATAAAAAGACAAAATTACCCCTATTTTTTGAGAAATATACCATAATATCCTTAGTATATATATAAATATATCAATAATTATATAAAAAACATATATATATAATTAAAAAAATAATAATCGGGTCGGGGCGGGGCGGGGCGGGGCGGGGGTGGGGGAAAAATTCCCAACCCGTCACGGGTTTGGGACGGGGGTGGGGGAGGATTTTCTTAATCGGGGCGGGGGCGGGGGAGGCCGAACCCGCCCCGTTGCCATCCCTATAAGCTACGGACTTTGTCTAATTTCATAGGTTCCTGCTAACCAAGGAAGCACAAAATAAAAAATAAAAAATAAAAAATAAATACATAGTTTTCAATACATTTTTATTATTTTTAATGCGATTTTGGCTCTTTAACCATCACCCAATGAGTGTTGATTGATATTTTTTTTTAATTTTATAACCTAATGTTGTGATGTGAATAGGGAAAATTATATACATGGTTTGACATTAAAATAAGTTGAACTTTACAATTTTAATTATAATAATCGAATTCTGTAGTTTTAATTCGATAAAAAATTTGTTGGAATTAGCTTATATTTTGGTTAATTGGAAATCTCCAATCCAATGAATGGTATCGTGAATGTTATGCTGTGGTGGTTTGATATGCAGTGACTAAGAATGACCATTTCTTGAATTTTTGTATGGAATTTTGAAGGTCACCCACCACCTAGTAGAAAGCTTCCATAGCTTTGTGTTTCCATTACATAATGGGGTAAGCTCTTTATTATTTGTAAGGGAGAGAAAAAACAATGAGCTTATGTTTCCATAATCCTATTGTTGTTCTTTTGGGTGTGTAAGAGTGTCTGAACAAGGGAGTGGAGTTTTGGTTTATGTGATTTAGCTCGAACATTTTTTTTTATAATGCTTTTACTCTCATAGATTGAAGAATGGATCTCTCGTGAATGTAGGTAGATTTTTATCCAACCACGTAAATTCTATGGGCCTACGTAATTTTTTTTCTTTCATTGAGCTCCGTTGTGGCCGTATTTTTTTTGAATTTTGATTTTTCCTCAGCTCCTAGTTCATAAACCGAACAAATTTAAATCACTTGTTAATCTCTGTCTATATAGGGCTCACGAAATCAACTAATTTTGCCCAAAATGCACGAAAACGATCGTTTAGTGCTATCCCTCTTTTAAAGCCCTAATCAACTCAATTAACAAGATAAATTAAAGAGTTTGGGTATCATATTTTTTAAATAGACCAAATTTATATGTCATTTTAGAATGAGAATGGTTTGATTAGGTTTTAAAAATAAAAAAAAAAATCATATAGGAAGTGTTTTCAGTGCATTTTGAGCTTTAATCAATTGGTTCCATTAACCCTAGGTAGATGAAACTAATGAATGATTTAAATTGTTACTTAATTAAATTTTTAAAGTTTTGATTTGTTACAATGAAAATTATAAAGTTTAATTTATTTTCATAATCAAACTCTTTGATTTTTTACGTAATTCTCCAAAAAAAATAAATTAATCATACATTGGCATGTCGTGGAGGGGTCAAAATTATGGCTTAGGGGACACATTAAAGCAATATGCCCAAGTTTGATACAAAATAAACATTTATGTTTGATTCACAGACCATTTTGATAAATATTAGTATTTTATCTTAAAATTTTGAAAATAAAAGTACAGATACGTTTAGTAATTAATAATCTTATTGCATCAAAAGAAAATATAAATCTAAATACCGAAATACACAAGTTAAGAAAAAAAAAAGAGAGAGAGTAGGGAAAGAAATTAGTGAGGAGAGAAGCAAACTAAATAATTAAAGAATACAATATTTAGAATTGCATTGAAAGAAGAAAAAGAAGGAAAATATAGAAATTCTTAAAGGGGCAAATGAAAATAAAACTTTAAAACTTTAGGTTAAAGTGTAATTAATAAGAAGTTGGGGGCGGGTTGTGCCCCTCTTGCTCCTTAGGTGGCTCCGCCCCATTGTTCGCATGATTAGGTAGCATTTCTTTTAAAAAAAATAGACAAAAATTTGAATTTTGTTATAAATAATAAAACAAATAGGTCTCATTATGCAACAAATTATGTCCAATCAACCTGATTCTAATCGTAGATACCCAACTCAGCAAGCAGTGCAAAATTAGTGGTTATGATCACATCATTATATTTAGAATGGACCCCACATTCCAGACTTATAAGAATAGGGCTTAATTGTCTAATTTGAAATTTGATCTTGAAGGAAAATTAATACTTTTTTAAAAATTTTCCCTAGATAATTTATAGTTCTTTGCCTTCTTCTCAAAAAAACAAAACTAATACGTAGTTCTCTATTTTTTTGATAAAACGTTTCCTTAGAAAAATGATGTTTTGACGTTAGTTTCAAAAGCAAGAGATGTCATTGATATTTCTGAAACGATAAGGAAGTTAACTGTATTTATCAGAAACCTCGAGGAGAGGCTAGTGAATTTACCCTATTTGTTTTCAGTGAGTGTCCACAATCCTCTCCATTTGGTTTTGGTTCTGGTTTTTAGAAGGTAAGCAAACGAAAAAACTACCACAAATGGAGATGGGCCAACTAGCATGGAGTTTGATGGTTGGGTCTGGACTTCTGTAAATTTGGGCTCACCCATTCGAGTTAAGACCAACAAAAAGGATTATGTGGAATAGCATTGAAGGGACCCATTGGCCCGACCCAAAAAAAAAAGTAAAACCCATAACCCTGTTTGGGGTAATGGTTTTTTCAGCTGTTTTAGTTTTTGAGTTTTTCACTGTTTGATCAAAAATTTATATTTTTTCGGTTTCTCTTGACGAGAAGAGTCCGAAAATTTATAATTTTTTTATCTAATTTGAAAAGGCGTTAACTAAAGACGAAAAACCATATTTAGATAGTTTTGGAGGCTAAAAATGAGTTTTTTTTTCTCGTCTTTCGTGCATGTTTTCCCAAATTAGATGTAGATTTTTATATTTTCGGACTCCTCTTGTCAAGAAAAACCAGAAAAATATAAAGTTTTGATTAAACGGTGGAAAAAATTACTAAAGACGAAAAACTCAAAACCAAAACTCAAAAAAAAAAACTTACCCAAAGGAAATAAATAAATAGATAAATAATCTTCACTGAACAAAATAAAAAACTACTCTTCTGCAAACCAATGGGCAAATGTTATTTAAAGAAGAAAAGAAACACTCAACCTTGGGGCCCAAAACCACTGCTTTTTATGGGCTTATCCACAAGGCTGAAAGCTAAACTTGCTCATTTCTTTAAAAGGAAATATCTTTTGAGAATTTGAATTTTATTTTTATTTTCTTAAAAAATAGTTTTCTTCAAAAAAAAATGCTAACCAGTAAAGTTTTTTGTTTATATTTTTCAGAAAATAAAAAATAAAACTGAAGAACAAAAGCTTATAACTCGATTTTATTGGTTTTCTAAGACGGTTTTAAATCTAGATTTTTGATGACATTAGCCGAGGAAAAAGAAATTAAAAAATAAACTAAATAAAAGAAATAAAATTATCTTCTTGATTTCATTGTCTTTATTTTTACTTTATACTTTTATTTTATTTTAATTCAACAAATCTCACCGTGTGATCAAAACAACGACTAAATATATAATCAAAGTACAAATGGGCTTGTTCGTGTATACATATGCTCCGTTTGGTAATGCTTAAAAGTCAAGATTTTTTTAAGTTTATTATCAAAAAAGTTAAGATTTTTTGACTTTTTTATTTTTCTAACTTTACTTTAGATAAAAATAAGCAAATAAGTAAAAATAGAAAAGCAAAAAACACAATTCTAACTGGCCTTTTTTACTTATTTTAAGCAAAAAATCCGACTAAAAAACTCAAATAAACTGATTCCAAACGGAGCCATTGGGCAAACAACTATCGTGGCGCTTCAACGTGCTTAGATAATACAAAATAAATAACTGAGATTATCAACGTGGACCCATGTGTGCACCAATAACTTATCCTTTTCTTTTTTTCCAAACAGTCTTAGTGGAATTTCAAAACGATGATCAAATCAAGACAAAAAATTACAATTATCAAGCTTTTTTTTAATTAATTTAGTAGTAACATTGATCTTGCTAATTACAAGTTACATCCCACTGAAGTGAAATTTGGCCATTGAATTTTGACAACAAAGTGGATAATTTTATAAACTTCAAAAGGAAAAAAATAAATAAATTATAATGACCTTCCCTAAAGTTGCTGAAATGACAAACACTTCCCCTGTCATCAGGTAAAAACGGCTGTTAACTAGCATCAAAGTGATTTACTATTTTACTAGGAAAATGATTTGGTAAAAAAAAGAGTGAAAAATAAATTACCAAATACACTCCATAATAAGGACAAAAAATAGAGAGGTAAAAAAATAGTGCAAAATTCATTTTCTTTTACCAATGCAATTACGTGTCTAATACATCAAGAAATAGTTCCTATTACTTTGAGACTTCTCGCAACAAATTATTGTCTCCACCGTCAATGCACCATTGACCTATTTTTCCAAACACAACCCGACCAACCATACTGGAGAATTCCCTTCATCACAGGTATCCTTGCTGGGTTCATTATCTTACGCACAGCAACAGCCACCACCGCTTCCCTCCCGAGTCACCACTCTCTCTCTCTCTCTCTCCAAATCACAAGAACCCATCTCTAATTAAGAATCTCACCCAACCATTTCCTTCAACCACATAATTGTTGTTGCATTCAAAAACACTCCTAGCCCAATTTAGTTTGGTAAATCCACCATCCGTATCCAAAATTTATGTATATACATTGAATTGGCGATGAAGAAAATTAAAACTTTAAAGAATTACTAAAAAAAACCTAAGGTTTGATCATGAAAACAAACTGAACTCTACAAATTTAATTGTGACACTTGTCGAACACAGTTCATTCAACTCCTTAAAATTCAGGTATTAAGGAGAGGAAAACATGAGTTTTATAGATAACATAGAGGAGCTAGAACTGAGCGTGTGAGACATTTCAATACCCCGGGATCACAGCAGCCGGACACTTGGCACGCTTGACAACTGACCCAACTTTTGACGACAGACCCAACCTTACTCTGATACCACTTGTCAAGTTCAGTTCATTCAACTCCTTAAAACCAAGGTATTAAAAAGAAGAAAAACATGGGTTTTATAGACAACATACAGGGGTCAGAACTGAGCGATGTAAAATATTTTAACAGTGACAAAATCAAACTCTATAATTTTAATTCGATTATCCATCCACTTAGGAACTGACTGATTTCTGCCCAAAATGGACAAAATTTTCTTATAGTGCAACTCCCTTTTAAAACTCTAATTAACCAATTAAAAAGATAAATTAGAGAATTTGGGTTTGATATATATTAAAAATACCAAATTTCTACATCATTTTAGAATGAGAACGAATTAGAGAATTTGGGTTTGATAAATTAGTTTCATTGACCATAAATGAATAGAGTAACGAATTAAAATTATAAAATTAATTCATTACAATTAAAATTATAAAATTTAATTTATTTTCACAATCATTCTTAGTTTTTTTACATAATTTTCTTATAAAACGTGTATTATAATATTGTTTAAATTTGTTTAACTATTTCTTATTTAAAGAAATCAATTGTTATACTACCCATTTGATTGGGGTATCATTTTCAATGGAGGAGCTTATTATTTTAGCATGAATTTAAAACGGAAAATATGAATTTAATACAGACTGACGTAACAAAAAGCTACCCAGTGCATGCACGTGCTAATGAATGAAAAAAAGCTTCACGAGAACCCCCAATCCCAACCCGGGTTAACGTGGAGAGCCCATCTCCCAGAGTTGCAGGGACAAAACGATATCGTTTTAAGTGTGTTTTGTTTAAAACGATATTTCGTTTTGTGTTTAAAATATTTAGCCCCCAAAACGATGACGTTTTGAAATAATATATTTTTTGATATAAACGACATCGTTTTAAAATAAAACACACCCAAAAAAATATCATTTTGGATTCCTACAATCCTAAATAAAACACACCAAAAATAATATTAATTTGAATTCCTACAAACCTACAAAGAGTTGGCTTCCCGCATTAACCCCAAATACCTCCAACCCCACGCCCATACGGATATGTAGCGTACTCGTGTCATTTGCAGAGTGACTGATGGTCCAATAACGCCAAAAGGTCAAGTCTCTATCTACCTTTCCATTCTTCACTTCAACCTAGTTTCCATCTACAATTTTTTTGTATAATATTTGTCCAACAAATTCAAAACAATATCATTTTGATCAAATAAATACAAAACGACGCCATCCTATCCTACTTGTGAAAAAAAAACACGGAAGGATAATAAAACGAAATCGTTTTGCAGTTACTAGGTCAAAACAACATTTTGCGTTTGTTATATAAATATTGTACAAAAAAATTCCCACCCCCCAAAAAAGTCATTTAAAATACTCCAATTTGAAGATATATAATGTTAACAAATCATCAAAGTACGATAGGATCACCAAACGAGGCGCAACAATAAACCGCCATAAATCAATAGGCGTCCAAAAGTCATAATTACCCCTGATCGCTTTTGGAACCCAATTCATCGGCGCATGAGGACGACAAGTGCAAGCATGCAAAATAGTAGATAAGTTATCAAATGAACAGCAATTCCTTCAAAAAAATACACGTAGCTAATAGTAAAGTCTAAAGAGTGATAGCTGTCGGTTAAAGATAAGATCCCCTTTACTTTCCAAAATCCTACCACAGCTACTGCCATGACTTGGGAGCACCCGATTAAAGGACAAACAGAGGGATACGAAACAGTGGATTAGAGATGATGCAGATCGGACGGCGTCTAAGCCTCCACGTCAGCGCACTTCTTGATGGGGGAGCAGATCATCCAGACGACGCCGTAGGGGTCCTTCACTTTCCCAACGCGCCCGCCGCAGCACGCGACTTCACCTTCAGAGACTTCGCCTTCAGAGACACCACCGGCGCTCACAGCCTTCGCCACGGCGGCTTCCACGTCTTCAGTCTCCAGGCAGATTACGAAACCGGTGGCCGGAGTCTCGACCCTGGACAAAAACACAATAGCGCATCGCTCAGACTCTTACTGGAAACCTTTACACGAGAGAGAAACGATTGTATTTTCTCTCCATCAAAGCGGCAAGTCTCAAATGCAAAAGGCCGAAACGGGAGATCGAAACAAATTTTCTACAGC
>BRYF01000015.1:6290000-6292500 GCA_030159135.1 Actinidia polygama | reverse complement strand
TTTTATATCATCTTTTATTTTATTTTCATTTTTAAGTCTATGATCAGGGCTTTGATTATGTCATCGAAAGAGAAAAATCGAAGGGTTTAATGGCAATCAAATCGCATTTTACCTAAACATATTTTAAAAGTCGTTCATGAGGGCAGAGCAGTGTTGTTGCATCACAAACATTAAGCAAACAAAAGATGGGAAAAAAAATTAATTTCAAGTGTCCTTGTATATCACTTCCTCTCTCTACACCGCCCATCCCCACCTCCACCAAAAGAAAAAATAATAAAAAGAAAGAAGAGAGGAAGAGAAAAGCTTATAATTCATGATTTGGGACTATAGATTTTTTTTGTTACTTGTTTGAGAAATCTAATGGGTGATAAAATTAAACGATGAACGAGGGGTTACGTTGTAAAATTTTTAGTTTAAAAATGATCACATCGTGATGTTGAATGAGGATTGAAACAGAAGGATATAAAATTTCGACGACAGGTAATTTCGTGTTGAACACGTAATCAGTGTCTCTAATAAAATTATGTATCGAGCAATTCGCCAAATTTGAGAGTGACAAATGTTATGGTCCTCTCCCCATAAAGTCCTAATCTTGGCCTAACCCAATATATAGAATCTATATTATAGATATACACCCTAGGTGCAAACCCTATATGCATATACACACACAATGCATTAACAAATAGGACACTCTCGTGTGCTCTCAAATCACAACCTAGGGAGTTAGGTAATTTGATTCCATCAAATAGGAAAGCAATGCTACATGGTTGACGCTAGTTCTTTTTTATTTAATATATATTCCTTCCGTCAGTATATTGACAAATTTCTTCACATAAGCTTTCAGTTGGTTAGGCTGAGATTAGACTTCTGAACATGGAGGAAACATTTTTTCCAACTCCGACCATAGTTAGAGCGACACGTGTCCTACTATAATTTTAATTTTGAATTTTGTTATAGATTTATAATTAAAAAAATACATAAATATGTGAATCATCACAACTTTTTTATTTTTTATTTTTCAAAATGCTCCTTAATTTGTGCAATCCCATACCACTTAAGCCATGGGATGTAAATAGAACCACCTGTGTGTGTGTGTAGAGAAGTGATGTCATCAATTACAGTAATCTTTCATGGATCCTTCTCAAAATGAAAAAAGATTTGTCTATTTAGGAGATATGTGCCTATATATATATATATATATATATATATATATATATATATTTGTGCAATCCCATACCACTTAAGCCATGGGATGTAAATAGAACCACCTGTGTGTGTGTGTAGAGAAGTGATGTCATCAATTACAGTAATCTTTCATGGATCCTTCTCAAAATGAAAAAAGATTTGTCTATTTAGGAGATATGTGCCTATATATATATATATATATATATATATATATATATGTTTGTTTGTGTGTGTGTGTGTGTGTTATGTTAGGCCATCCTGAACTTCTGGAGTTAATATTGCTTGGGCTATCTTTTTTTTTTTGTCAATAAATAAAGATGTATAGATCAAAAGACGATGTACATAATACACTGGGCATTCCCAGGAAAATAGACAAAGGCCTAAAGCCAAACAAAGCTCCAAACCAAGGAGCAATTCAAAGGAGTAAGGCGCTTCAGAAGCGAATTACTAGGCATCAAGGGCTTAGATCCGGAAACAGACTATACAAAATTCTATAAGATTGAATTTGGATACGCCTGGTGATGGCTTCCGGCTGCTCTATCTTACCTTCAAAAATTCTTTTATTTCGGGCTTCCCATATGGAGTATACTGTGCATGCTAGACCAATTCTTTTGATTTTGGCCGGGAACCCAGTTCCACGGGCCTCTTTGATCAACCATTTTACCGCTGCCTTGAGGGATTGCATTGTCCGGGATATCCCAAGCCAGCTTTTGATGTTTGCCCAAATCTGGCTGCCAAAAGTGCAATGGAAGAATAGGTGATCCAGCGTTTCATTTTGGGCATTGCAAAGGGGGCATGATTGATCTTCTATGTAGTCTCGGAGTTTGTCCTTTGTCAAGAGACGGTCCTTTAGACCAAGCCAAAGGATGAAAGAGTGTCTGGGGATGATAGCTGCATGCCATACCAGCTTTGGCCATGTAAGCTTAGCATTTCTTGGCCTGAAGTATTCATAAGCTAATCTAGACTGAAATATGCCGTTGGGAGCCCATTGGTGCAATGTAAGAGATGCCCTTTCTACTGTCCCTGCACCAATGATTTCATCTCTAAGGATCATAATATGTTTAAGGAGGGGGGAGTCAGCTTGCTTATTTTTGTACTCCCAGAAGCAACCCCCCTTCATATAGACTTGGTGGACCCATTGGACCCATAAAGAATCCTTCTTAGCCTGGATATCCCAAAGGGTTTTAGATAGGAGAGCCTTGTTCCATGCTTTGGAATTCCGGAGGCCTAATCCTCCATCTGCTTTTGGGAGAGTGACTTCTTTCCAGGCAACTAGTGGCTTTTTATTGATGGTGCATTTCCCACTCCAGAGAAA
>BRYF01000015.1:6270000-6272500 GCA_030159135.1 Actinidia polygama | reverse complement strand
TCATGTGGCTCCGCCCTTGGTGTGGACTCTAATTTTCTTCACCCAATTAACAATGTGGTTCAACCATTTAATAATAAGGGTCACTGCCTATTTACTACTTTTAAGTTGGACTCACGGTAATAAATTTTATTATGTTAATCATTTCATCCACTTATCAGATGCGTGAATAAAATTATTTTACTTTCAGTAAAACCATTTATGAAGGTTGCAATTGGAAATAATTTGTGTGAGATGTAAGTTAAGGAATATACGAAAAGAACATCGGGAAATTTGGTAATATTCGAAAACTGAAGAACAAGTTCGAATCCAAAAACAAAAAATATAAAAATCTATTAGAAAAGAGAGAGAATCCGGTGCACTCGTGTTTGGGTATTTGTTTGGTGCACTTGAGTGTGTTTGAAAAAGGTCAGGCTATTAATATTGCACGACTTTACCGGCTTTTGTTTCCAGAAAAGTCCTCTCACTTTCCAGTTGGTTCTCACGAACGAACTGTTTTTGATCAGTTACTCGGTGTTTATGGTAAAATTCTCGAGTTAATTACAACTCTTTATAACTCTTAAATTGGTTTGAACTCTTGAATTGAAGGTAGAGTATGATGTGATTAGAGACACTTCTTCCTTATAATTTTTTCTATTCTTTGCATTACTTTTCCCTATCTCGTGAACAGAGGTACACTTACCGAACACTAGTAATAAATGTAGGCATAATGTGTAATTTTTACTTTACGTATTTTTACTTCATTTCTGGCCTAACACAAATATTTATTAGGGAATATTTAGTAACGTTTTTATTTTTTTATTTTTTGTGTTTGTTTAATTTTTTTATAAAACATAAACTAAAAATATATTTGTGTTCACCTTTTTTAAAATTATTTAAAAAAAAAGTGAAGGCGGTGGTGGTGGAAGGTGGCGGTGGTGGTGGTGATAGTGGTTGGAGGTGGGAGTGGTGGTTGGTGGTGGTGGCAGCGGTGGTGGTGGAGGTGGAGGTTGGTGGTGGTTGAAAAATTTTGGATAAAAAAAATTTGAATAAAAAATTTTTGTAAACAAAACAAAAATAACTTTTTATTTTCACTATTTTCAAAAATAGTGGAAGTTGTTTAGTCTTGTTTTTATTTATTTATTCTAACATAAATAAGTTTTTGTTTACGTTTATTTTCAAAAATAAAAATTAAACAGAAAAACAAAAATTAAACAGTTAACAAACAAACCCTTAACTTGTCAATCTCCAACTTTTATAGTTAATAAATGGAAAAAATTATAACACATACTGTGTATACCATAAAATATTATAATCAATTATTGTGAATATTATGATTGGGTTATGATCGATTGTGGTGAATGTTACGGATGTATGTATATTAAAAATAATTATGGAGATTGTTATGCATTATTGATAAATATTATGACTTTTTGTAAAAAAAATATATTTTTTTATAAGGAATTTTATAACTCATTGTGATAATGATATATCATAACGCACTATATACACTAATTTGGGGGGGGTGTATGGTATTTGCAACAAATACTTGGGTGGCAAATGTTTTGATGGCGTTGCAGTGTAATGTGGGTGTAACGATGCAATCAAAACCATTAGTTTTGTAAGCTTGTTGAGTAGATTTCGAGTAGATTATTCAATAAAAATGACAAGTTCATTAAATGTTGATAGTCACATAATTGGACCATATATATATATATATATATATATATATATATATATATATGAATTTTGGGATGAAGTCACATACTCATAACATAATGATGTTAGTGAAATATGGGGCTACCATAGTTTTATTTTATATATTTAATTATATAGATTATAATTATTGTGTTATAATCTATATAATTAAATATATAAAAATAAAAGATTCTGATCACAAAACCACGGTAGTCCCATATGTGACTACCATCATTGTCTGTGACTTCATTCTAAAATTCATTTTTAATTGTATATTGGGTTTACTTCATCCTATGGCTGTTTGGCACCTTACGTAATTTCCATTATTAAACAATTAATTATGGTTACCAACTCCCCATTCTCATGTTGTCAATAATAAACTAAAGTCCTCATGTAGAAAGGGTGTATTCAATCAACTCTTTGTTGTAGAAAAGTGCTTTCAATCACTTAAATCCGTGCCATTGCAATGGAACAGCTAACACTTGCCCAACCAATTCCAAAATCAAAATGCTTTGAATATGTCACAATTTTTTTATTTTTAGTGAATTTTTTCGCTATTTAATAAAAATTTATACTTTTTTCAGTTCCTCTTGACAAGAGGAATTAAAAGATTTTAAATTTTTGTTGAATTTAAAAAAATTCATTAAAAATAAAAATATATTTATCTTTAGTAAACTTTTTTTTTAAATTTTCGGACTCTTCTCGTCAAGAGGAATCAAAAAAATATAAATTTTTAACCAAATGATGAAAAAAAATTCAAAAAACCAGAGAATTAAAGAAATAAAATAAAATAATATCCCAAATTGGATCTACATCATGCACACGT
>BRYF01000015.1:6262500-6265000 GCA_030159135.1 Actinidia polygama | reverse complement strand
AGTTTGCCCCTTATCAATTTTTTTTCCGATTTTACCCCTAGTCATAATTTTTTTATTCTATTTTATTTTTTTTAATTTTTCCCCCATATTTTTTTTCTTCTGATTTTTCCCTTTAGGGAATCTGAGTAAATAATAGCTCATTTACAACTATTTTTTTCTCGATTTTGCCCCTTAGTAACTTTGTTACCACTATTTTTTATATATATAAATGTGAGTGCACATTAGTTTTTACTACTAATTTTTGTTTCCGATTTTGCCCTCCCTTCATTTTTTATTTTTAATTTTGCTCTTAGAATTACTCGTCCGTGCATAGCACGGGCATACTTCCACTAGTATATATATAGTTGCATACTAATATTTTATCCAATGATGGTAAGCCGAATAATTGAACACAAATACATATTTTGGGATACTGACTTTCCTATTTTTGTGTGGGTCCTATTTATCATTTTGTACTCACTCTCCCCCAAAAGCTTCCTGGCAAAATACAACCAAGCATACTTAGTTACAATTCAAGAATGGGACCCACTAATGCGAGCCAGTATTGAATTGATTAAGATTTTCTTGTTTTATTAGTAGCTTTTTGTTTGACTTTTGACTTTTAAAAAAATCATTGGAAATACAGTCAGATTTGGATTTTGAATGGTGGATTCATCTAAAATAATTTATGAATCGTATGGATTAAAAACCTCCACGTTTTCAAAATGTCACAATTGCAGAAAATAGCAACCACGTTTAAATAAATTTGATTCTTTATCGAGTCATAAAAACTCATTTATTTAAAGATTTCGTCTTTCTCTTTCCCTCCATAGAACATCGATAGCAACGATTCAATAAATTGCTCTCCATTGGGCGAGGAAGATTCAAACCTTCGACACCATTATTCGTATCTAGTCTAATCCTACGGGCCACGGACCCCACCCTTCGTCGCTAAATCTGTTCCCGGGAGTAATCTCACTTGAATAAAAAAGAGTAACCTTATTCACTCCCCAGCGGTTTCGACTTTGGAAGGGAAGGTATGGCAGTGCAATGGTTCTTTCTGTCTCCTCCCGAGCACTCTCACCTCTCTTTCCAACCCATGGTTAATATATTTCGCTTGGTATCAGAGCAATAACAATAAAGAAACTTGCCATGGATCTGTCGTCTCGGTAAATTTAGGGGCTGAGGAACTTAACTTGTAGTAACAACCAGAGCTAGTACTAGCCGAGAAGGGTGTGTAATAAACCTGCAATAGCTATGTCACCGTTTCCACAAAAGCTACATTGAACTGTTGAACTGGGTTTCATTTTTATTCCGCAAGTAGGACCATTAAGGCACCACATTGCTTTCGTTTCCAGTATAGATCTTGAAATAAACTGCCTTTAATAACATATCTACAAGGACCGCATCGACAAGCAAAAGAGTTGAATACTAAAAGTAGGTGAAGCTACGTAGTCATTTTCACCTTAGTTGAACCCCAGGTGCCGCTACGTTGAGAGACCCGTCCCCGTGATAGAGACATAAAAATATTTACATAGAATGTGTAGTAGTAGTAGTAATCAACCTTAAACATTAGAAAGTTTAATGTTGAAACTCCACAGTCACTTAACAAAATGTTGAAACTGCACAGTTAGTCACTCTCTCCACAGCTAATACTCCCTTAAAAAGTGCATTTGCACCAGGTAAATTGAGAGAGAGAGAGAGATGATCTTAAAGAGTGTGATTATGATATGAACGCCATTCAGCCATTGCAGTGATTTTTACTATCTTGGCTATTACCTTAAATGGAAAGTGTCGGGTGTAGGTTTAGAAAATGAGAGAAAGAAAATCAAGGATAGACACTTGCGGTGGTCCTACGCTTGTGTGGGTGGCTACAATCAATCACCAGTCGGCGTGGGCCTAGCTGCAACATAAAAATAATGAGATCGGCTGCCGGAGCTATTTTCGGAAAACGACTCTCCTACGATCAAGTTAGATAACCCAAAAAATGTATGTAGGGAGGAAAAGAGTGTGTGTGTGTGTGTTTGTGTTTTTCAGGACTGAATTTACGTACCTTTCAGAATTTACGTACCTTTTAGAGAATAAATGCTGACTTTATATGGCACATCTCGGCGCATGTCTTGACGCATCAATTGTCGTGTCACTGGACAGACTACAATTATGCCCATATTCGGATGCACCGACTGCTGTGTCAGTAAGTAGGCGATTGACCTGACCACGCTCCTAGGGCCTAGATGGTAGCCCGTCATCATGCTGCTGACGTCTTGATCCGGGTATGGGGCTGTCAGAAGAAGCTTCGATTGCCACCGACCGTTGCCCCTCGTCCAAACTTTGGCGCGGTTACTCCTCTGAACTTGCTAAACAGCGATAGCTCGGAAGTAACGGTAGTCTTAGCTGGGACAATGCTTGTATTCGGTAGTATGTGCATCGAGCTTCGACGCAGCGAATCACCAAGTTTGCTTCATACCGATAGCTCAATGGAGACCTCTGCCTTAGCAAGGTCATAATTTGTCATTATATA
>BRYF01000015.1:6252500-6257500 GCA_030159135.1 Actinidia polygama | reverse complement strand
TCATCTTAAGTGCAGTTACTTCCGTTAAATCGATTTTTAAAATATACACCACACGTCTCACTTCTCAATAATTACTGTATTTTTTCTAAAAAAAACATCCGTTCAACCAAAAAAAATTAGACTTTTTTAGCAAAAATATAATTAAAAAATCTAGACCGAACGATACCTGACAAATTGGGAGTGAATGACTATATAAAATACGTTGGAAATAGAGGTGGGGAGAGAGCATGTGAAGATGGGAAAGTTTGAGGCTGGCGTGATGATTATTATAATTTTGTCTTGGCATAAACTTTTGTCTGAGTCATGCAATAATGGAGGTTAATTTGGTAATTTAATTGTCCCTGGTCCAGGTAGATGGTTCGGCCAGCAAGGACTTTTGACTTTGCCGGCTCTCAGATTTTCTAAGTTGTCCAATTAAAAGTCCAAATTTCTCAAATTATTTAATTTTTTTAAATAGTTGTAAGGGAAAAAAAAACTTATATAAAAAGACAAAAAAATAAAATTTATATACCTATATAAAAATGGTGATTAATCCACATTATATATATATATATATATATATATAGGGGTCGGATCCGGGGACACAAGTTTTGACACAATTTTAGACATTCCATCCTAGCCTTTGAAATTAGCCCTATCAAGGGCTGAGATTACAATGGAGTAAAATTTCAGAGTTATTAAAACGACGTAGTTTTAATAAAGTTCAGAAACACTTTAGAAATATTTGCTCTATTGTAATCTCAGCCCTTGATTTCAAGGGTTAGGATGAAGTTTTTAAAATTGTGTCAAAACTTATGTCCCCGGATCCGTCCTCATATATATATATATATATACAAATTTTACATTTATCAATATATTTTTTTGTATTTTAATTACCGCTCATTCGGTTAAATAATTTTATTTTTAAAGCTTATAATCTCTATATTTTTTACCTAGTGAATTTTTGAACAAATTATTTTTAATTTTTCGGTTTTTTAGTAAAGGGATTGCAAATATACCTTTTTATTTATAAAAAGCATTAAAATCCAAATAGATTTATTTTGATAAAATAGAACTAAAGATAAAAATGATCCAACTTGAATTAAATTTATCTCAGACAGGTCTTCGTGTCAGATGTATTATTTGAATGAGTCTAATAGCTAAAAACGATCCTATATGATCATAATGCTATCAATATTCTAGTACGAGTTTTTTTTTTTGGCATCGATCTCACATGGAAATTTACCTTATCTTGATTCGTAACTAAAAATGCACAAATTAAAATTAGACTTATTTGAAGCTTTAGTGCAACTTAAACATATTATTAAGGGTAAATTACACTAACACCCCTCCGGTTCCATCAAAATACACCCCCCTTGTTCTATGAAATACTATTGACACCTTGACAGATAACTCTGTTAAATTATATGGGAAGTTACTATAGTACCCTTGTTGACTTGGTCAAAATAAGATTAAAACTATTCTCTCAACCTCCACCACCATCCACAACTAAAACTCTCTCTCTCTCTCTCTTCAAATCTTTAAGATTATTTGTCAATTGATGTAGGGTGAAGAGTGGTGTTGGCAGGATTGCATAGGGTGGAAATTTGGAGAAAAACAATTGATTGTTGGTGGAATAGATCTTTGTAAGATGAAGGTGGTTTGGGTGGTGGCTGGTGGTGGTGCCACTAGTGTTTGGCCGGAGAGGTGGTGGTTACGGTTTGGGCAAGTAATGGTGGTCAGAGGTAAAGATGTGTTGATGTGCATAGAGATAGGGGGATATCTCATAGTTGACAAGGTCAAACACGGCATTTTGATAGTGTATGTTGCTCACCTAAGCAAATATCCATTAGGTAAACTAACGGTTGACTAGCGGAAGGAGACTGTATTCCACTAAAATTTAAAGCGAGGAGTGTCAGTAGTATTTCAAAAAACACAAAGGTGTCCAAGGGATTTCAATAGTTACGATGGGGTGTCAACGTGATTTACCCTATCATTAATTATTGTCGATCTTTCTGTGGTCTTATTGGTCTAACAGATTGCTAATGTGGGGTTGTAGCCTCATTGTATAATTTTACGTAAAAGGGCATAATAACTATCCCCCCATTAACAAGCATTAAACGAAGCAAAAGCCATGCTTTTTATGAAAGGAGTTGTACTGTAACGTGATAAATAATTTTCGTGTATATCACAGCTTTTATAACTATGTCGGGGCCATTTGTTTGGTGAGCAAACAAAGAAATACATGGAGCAGACATTATGGGAAGGCTTTAATAATTTTACGGGAATTAATAAGATTTGTTTGAATTGCCTATAAATATGAACTTATACGTAATATAAGAGACTTTTAGAGGGAGATAAAGGGATCAGGATTTACAATTACAGGCGCAGTTTAGAATCTAAAACGTTCATATTGTAGATTTCATTGAAAATTTTATTACTGTAAAAATTATGTTGATCGGATATAGATCAATCAATATCAATTTATATTAAAATAAATATGTATAATCATGTGTCTATACTTATTTATTAAATTATAAAATAATACTGAATGAATATTGTTTTATACATGATTAACATAATTTTTTACAATATTCATGTTCACGACAGCGTTTATAATATGAACGAGTTGGATCATCAAAATAGATCTAAAATGTTTGAACTGCACAATGCAATCCAAACCTTAGAACTTCAGTGAAGTTGTGACCTAAATAAAACGACCTAAATAAAACGAGTAGAGATGTAGGGGTAAGAAAAAATATCAAGGCACTGGGATTGGGGTGACACTTGAGTGAGTAAACGTGAATTGTTTCAAGGCTCGGGTTTATGTATCAATTTATAGGTTTTTAGGTGTTTTTAATATCATGACTGAACATTTTATGAAATATAGTAGTAATCTCTCTCGTTCGTAAATGTACGTTGGTGTGGGTCGAACCACGTAAAACGTTTTGTGTTATTATTCTCTTTGATATATGCATGATTGTGTTTCTGTTTGCGTTCGAAAATGATGAAAAATCTCAACAAAGATGATCGGACGTTTATGTATAAATTTTCCGCAATGTTAGAATATTCTTGTTTGTCACTAATTAAGTTTAATTACCATCATAATAGAATTCTAATTAATCACCACCACCAAGCAAAGTCTCCTAAAAATTTTCACGCCTAAATGATTATGAAAAGAAAAGGAAAGATCCAATATGAAGGAATGAAGAAAAAAAAAAGATAGAGATGATTATAGGAATCAATCGAAAAGCAATTTAGACATAACCTTGGAGAATACAAAGGTTATGGACAATATTATTCTTGTAATAAACTTGTTGGTGGTGGCATTCGAATCATTGCTAGTGCAAAATAACCTAATTACGTCTTTGATAATTATGTTAGGGGAGAAAATGAAAGCTAATTAACCTATAATTTAAATGTCGTATTTGATGATCATAGGTTGACTAGGCTATATTTGCATTAAGGATTTGATAAGAAAAAATGAAAAGAAAAAGGAAACTAAAAGAAAGAAGTTGGAGAATCTAACGAAAAAAGTTGGAGGAAACTGGAAATTAGCCATTTTGTGAAAGACAAGTAACACTTGGGGCTCAATTTAGGTGAGTGAGTTAATTTAGCTGCTTTGATTTGAGAGTATTTTTCGTGTTTAAATGATTTTTTTACCATTTAATAAAAAATTTATACGTTTTCAGTAATCTTAACAATAAGATTTTTAAAATGTAAAGAAAATGATTATTTTTTTACAAAAAGTCAATAAAAAATTTATCTTATTTGTCAAGTTAAATTAGGTGTTTTTTATAGTGAAATTTTTTAAATTAAACAAAAATCCTCACATTTTGAGATTTCTTTCATCAAGAAGTACTGAAAAAATATAAAATTTCATTCAAATTGTGAAAAAAATAATTTCTAAATAATAAATTGCAAATCAAACAAAGCTAAATAAAATATAAAAAAAATATATATATATTTTAAACTTTTGAGGTAGTTTACTCGCCCAAATTGGGCCTTTTTTTGGAAAAAAAATGGAAAAAATAAAGAAAGCCCAAGAGCTTGGGACAGGCTTGGAGGCAGCTAGGTCCAAGGCTCAATCATATGGCCGTGGGTTGGTCTTGGCCATGGGTTTTGATATTGGCCCAACTTGTAAAATGGTGGGAGTCAATGGGCTCGGCCCAGCAATACAAGCCAGTTTTACATCTCTCTGTGTCCATGTGTTGGGTGTGCTAATTGCTGAAGGCTATGTTTGGTGACAGATATAAAAGTGTAATTGGACTATTAATCCGGTTCACCTCAACTATATTTTATTGCAAAACACAAACTTTTATTTAAATAGGAGATGACGATGGATGTCTTGGAGTTTTCTAGTGACTCCAAAAGTAAAAATATATCAATGGGAATTGAAAATAAATCACTTAAGTTGATGTGGGAATAATATTCGTCTCCTAATATTCTAAATCAGGCACGGAGGATCATATCGCCATAACACCAATACAGTCCTGGTCGCCTATCACATCATTGCCAATTGATCACTTCACCGATACATGTACAAGCTTTTCTTCATATCGCCATTAGCGCGAGGTTGCCTACATCGCTATGTCAGATACCATCTCCATGAGGACTTTATCTCCATAAGGACTCCACCTACTCGAGAGTCCTTCTTAGTCACTCCTTCACCTGATCAAAGTTCGCCTCCACAAGGACTCCACCCAACAAGAAAACTATCTCCATTATAACTCTTATAATTGTGGATGACTCTCCAATTGGTAGTCTCATATTATCACTCGGCATCTCAATGATATACTTCCCATACATAGCTCTCCCAAGATCTAGCCTGAATATCCTTACATGGATCTCCATTCTACAACTATATATAAAGGGGGTTTCCTCAACTTATTGAGGTACAACGATTTAATCTTCACATATAAGCATCTATAGCTCCGTCTTTACATTGCTTTTATTGTGCTCGCTTTGATCTGATTTGCACACCGGAGGGGGTTTGAGCGGCCTCACCCCAATCGATAACG
>BRYF01000015.1:6242500-6245000 GCA_030159135.1 Actinidia polygama | reverse complement strand
AAAAATAATTTTAAGGAGAATCTTAATAATAATACAAAAGTAAAAGAGGTAATTGATATTTTTAAAATCAACAACAACAACAAAGTAGCTGTATAGGTAAGTGAAAAATTACCTCTTTTGTTTTTAAAAGAATCTTGTATTGAATTCTTTACATTATCCAAGCACTTCAACAGGGGTATTATTAGATTATTGGGTATTGGATGTAACCCATATGGGATTCAAATTCTCCATGTGAATTCTGACATCTAAAAAGAGTACTCTTCACGCCAATACGCTCTCTCTCGCTAGGCATAGTGGGTAAGGCTACAAACGAGCCCAGCTGAGTTTTGGTGTACTCAAATTTATTTGTTAAAATTTTAATGATTTTGAACTCGAGTTCAGTGAAAATTTAACAAGTTAAGTTAGATTTAAGTCGAATTTGAACTTGTTTGTAAGTCTTAACGAATTATATAAATTATGTATTTATATTATTAAACAAGTAAAGTTATAAATAAAGTTTTATTATTTATTACAAAAATATTCTTATATTTTCTTATAAATTATATCATATATCTTATAGATAACAAAGTATAATAATATATTTTTTATTCTATCTTTTTATTTTATTCAAGCTAAGTTTTAATATACTCAAAATCAACTAGTTTACTAACAACATTTACAATAAAATTTGAGCTCGTTTATTCACAAAATAAATCGAGCCAATCCGATTCTGCGCACGAACGGGTCGGTTCGCACCGTGGTTAGATTCCTCCGACATCAAAATACTGAAAGGTCCCGCATCGTGTGACTAATTAATATAGGCTCCGTTTGAAAATGCTTAAAAGTCAAGTTTCTTTTAAGCTTGCTACCAAAAATATTAATTTTTTTTGATTTTCTGACTTTACTTTAGCTAAAATTAAGCAAATAAGCAAAATCAAAAAAATAAAAAAGTTAACTTTGATTGACTTTTTTTACTTATTTTAAGTAAAAAAAAACTGCCAAAAACTAAAAAAACTAATGCAACGGAGCTATAGTAGATGACAACAAAGATAAACGGAGTGGGACCCATATTTGTAGTCACGTGATTCACGAGCAAATGAAATTGTTGCATTCCTTTCTCGTCCACTTTTATTTGAAATTGGTTCTAGTGGCTCTGACGGCACAGTGACCAATGTTTTCGAGAAGGCTCAATCAAAACTAGCCACCTGGAAAAAGTATATTTGCCAAAAGAAACCTAGAAAGAGACGGTATACGGAGTATATGATTGGGTCAATTTCACTCTTACCCCTTCGAGTTTGACTTGAGTTTTATTTTAGTCCTTATATTTTTAATTTAAACAAATTAAACCTTATAATTTTAGCAATTGCAATGTTAACCTTGTACCTAATGGTGTTAGATTTTTTGATGAAAAAGTCGAACTATAAGGACCAAAGTGAATTTAGGTCAAACTCAAACGGGTTAAAGGAAAATTAATCCTTCTTTTTTTGTCTTAAGAAATTTTAGCTTTTTATTGTATTAAAAAAAATAATACTAAAATTGATTTTAAATTGCACATTTAACGCACTCTCATGTAGAATGTACAATTATTTTTATTATATATATATATATATATATATATATATATATATATTTTAACGAGTATCCTATGAGTATTAATTAACATGTTTAAAAAAGTTATATATTTTATAAAAGAGTGCGTGCAATATGTTGTGTTCAATCAAATTTGTGTTGACTGTCCATTCATTAATAAAATTATTAAAAAATTATAAATTTTAAAACCCTTTTCAGTTCATTTTTTTAGAAATTTATTAACGAGTGTCATAAGAGCATAAAGTCGTTTTATTTTAATAAATTACATATTAATAACTACAGACCTAATTTAGTAATTTTTTGGCTCTCCGGAGACGGAATCTTGGCTCCATTAGTAGTGATACGTATCAACATTCCAAATATTAAATACGATTTATTCAGACTAAAAGACACTCCCACTAATTTTAATACTTAAATATCCGAATAACTAACTGCTTAAAAACATTTGAAAATGACACCTAGAAACTGTTTGCCATCACACCATCACTCAAAATCAACAATAATTGCACTCAATTTTCGTAGATCATCCAACGCTAAATATAAACCGTTCAACACCTGTCATCACGTGTTTGGGTAGTCAGCAAAATATTTGGAATTGACATTTCAGTTGAGTCCTTCCTTTCCCTTCTTTGGCTGCCCACATAGCCCACTTTGTGCTCTGTTGGGAGCACTTGGCATTTTGCTCTCTCTCTCTCTCTCTCTCTCTCATTCATTCTCTTGCCTTGGAAGCAAACAACTTCATCACCACGTCCGCCACTATCAGTCTATCGCTCCACGCATTAATAAATACCCATCACCGTCGGGCTGAATTCAGACAAGAATACATACCCCTCTCTCTCTCCCCCCATGGCGAAGAATAAGTCTAATCATTTATCATATTCAGCCCTAATTTACATTTTCCTAAGCTTTGTTTTGACAGAATCGGCCCCTG
>BRYF01000015.1:6095000-6097500 GCA_030159135.1 Actinidia polygama | reverse complement strand
TTTCTTTCGAAAATGCACTGTACATCTGACTTGTATTTGTTAATGCAAAACTAGTATTTCACCACTTGTTTATTTGAATTGGTGCATCAACAAGTAATTGATCAGGGAGGGTTAATTAATTTTCATTAATTGTGCATGAGCTGGTTGTGAGTTTGGTAACAATATTTTTAAAGCAAACTAGTTGGTAAGCTGATGCTAGCTATTCCTAACCAATATTCTTTTTACCTCTTCCAGTGGATTGTTGTCTTGCTTCGCCATGTTTATCACAGCTGCCTGTTAAATTTACATAAGTAAATATTACTACCTCTGAAATATAAAGATACTAAAACAAATTTGAAAAATAAAGGATAAGAAAACTGAAACCATACTAAAGGATACGAAAAATAATTCTGTTCATTAATTTACCTGACGAGCGGAGGGTGAGGGTGAAATTTATTCTCCTCTAACTGAGTTCAAGTGTTAAAAGTATCAATTGGCTAACACATAGATCAGTACTTTAATAAATCAATCAAAAACAACTCACTATGTCATTAATTTAACAAAGTAAACCATTAATTACACCAAGTCATTATTAGTTATTACCCAGTAGGCTTTCATTAATTATCAATAAAAACTTACCCCAAAAAGAAATTATTGATCAATTAATTACAATTATAGATAGATAAAACATGTACCATTCGGCATTATGTCCATTAATCCTTGAAACTTATCCCATTTTTTTTACCATTGTATTATCAGATGGTAAGTAAGAAAAAAAGTTAAAACAAATGACAAACATAAAATTGTTCATTATATACACGCGTCACCTGTTTGAAATGAATTAGATTATTTTAGTTTTGTATTACTTTTTCGTAAATTATTAGTATATCTTTTCGTCAATTTTTTTTTTCAATTGGTCTCGATTAGAGCAATTGAATTTTTTTTATTTTTTTACGAAGTTAAAACAAAACGTATCTTTTTAATTTTTCAATTCTTTAATTGAGACGAACCCAAAAATGTACCAAGTTTTTTTACCCAAAAAAAATTTATTAAAAACAAGAAGAATAAAAAATAGATTAATTTATTGCGGGCCGTAAGTTACTAGTGATAGTACATTTTTTATAATGTATTAATAGTGTATACTCTCATGTGATGAAGTCTACGCACAAAATACGTTGACCTTATATTTTTTGTTGTTGGAAATATTATTACATTTTTTAATTAATACCCTGCCTTTAAAGTCATGCTATGAATTAACTTATCCTAACCCGCTAACTTTGTGTCTATATTTTCCGAAACTCTCTTATTTTTTGTTACAGGTACTTGTGATCAATACATGGATAACCCTTTTCAAGTATCTAAAGATTCTCCACAAACTTATAATAAAATTAATCAGCAACAGCTGATAATGCAAAACGGAAGCTATGAAGATTCTCCAACAAATTGATCCAATAATTGGAGAATGCCAAAACTTGGAATATTTATCGTGCTACGAACACAATAAAATTAACATATGCGCGTGACATATCAAGTACTTTCTCTGACATAGATGTCTCACAAAAAGAGTGAGTCCTACGGTGGTGTGACTCAATTCTTGCAAGATCAAGATGCCTCTATCCACATGTGTGCTTTTAATTTGTGCTAGCTCAAGTGTCATAAAATACATGTAAAGAAAATAATACATGCCCAGATAATTTACCAAGAAACATAAATATGGTATATCAACTATGGTGAAAAGTAAAATTTTGCCAAGAGAGGTGAATAAGAGAGATTATGAAATATTGTACTAATTTCAAAATTATCTAAACTCAAACGAATCAGATTCAATTCTCAAGAACATATCGCATTCATAATAAAAATAAATAGGTAAATACACAATGATATTATGTGAAAATCTTAGGACAAATCGTCTCACGAGATAAGAATAACGGTCTATCAACCTACTTTATTACTATTGAATCAAGAAAATTACTAACTCTCCCAGAGTACCTAACTCTAAAGTTCTCCACAAACGCTCCTTATGTTTAATGTCCACTCCTTGTGATTCTAACCCAATTAACCTCTTGATTCAATTGGAATCCATGAAGCTCCTTGCTCCGATCTCCGTACCCCATGGCTTTGTTCCCACGGCCAAGGTTGGAAGATGATATTAATCAAAGTACGTACGAATGAAGGTTTTTGAGTATACGAAAATTAATCTAGCACATGAATGATACGATAACCACTAAGCTTAATCAATCACAAACATGGATTCATGCTCAAAGTAATTGAAGATCAAGGATGGAAAAAAACTCTCAGATCTCTCAAGGTTTGGCAGCCTCCTCGACTGATGTCTCAAAACCCTAACTGATGAATGAGATAGGGTTAACCTAAAATACTATACATCCAACACTATATCTAGCAAACATCAAGCAATGTCTAGCGCTCTACACTTTAAAAGTAAATAATAAAATAATTTTTCAATGAAGTGCTTATGAAAAAATGTTTTTTCTTAAAACTTATTTGAAGTCCGCAGGGCTTG
>BRYF01000015.1:5970000-5975000 GCA_030159135.1 Actinidia polygama | reverse complement strand
TGAATAAATGAGGTTGTTTTGAGAAAATAGATAATGTCTATTTATTTCAATTGATGTGAGGAGAAATAAGATATGGAAACCATATAATAAGGGCAATAATGTCATTTATGCCAAATAATTAACTCTATAGGAAATTTTGATAATAATTTTAAAAGCAATAAGTCCAAGCTATTTCAAAAACTACAGTAGAAGTGATGATAATTTTTAAAAAGTTCAGGGGAGATTAATGAAATTTACCCTTAAATTAATTATTCCTAAATCACCTTCCATTTTTGACAATTACATTCCAAATCATTAATCACCACATATATCCCTCAACCTTCAAATACACACACACGCGCGCGCGCGCGCGCACGCACACTTACACTTATCAATGGTAAACCCAATAACATTTGTTTAATTCCAACTGATACCATGACTCGCTTCTTCTTTCCATTGTTTATTGTGGTATTTCATTTCGTTTGCTTGTAGACTTTGTGCGATCAACAAGATTTTTATCTTTTATCATCAGTTGAGGTTCACATCAGGAGCGGAGCCAGAATAAATATTCAATCGAGTCAAAAGATTCAAAATGAATGTTCAGCGGGGTCAAAAGAATAAAAATTTACGTTCAATGGGGTCAAAATTTTATTTATAAATTATATTAATAAAAATAGTGTAATTTTTTTTTAGTGGGGTTGATACTATCGACCCCACTTGCCCTCATTTGGCTCCACCCCCGGTTCACATCACTAACAAAGTTCCCAACACACCGAGTCCGTTAAGAGTTCATTGTCAATCTAAAGATGATGATCTTGGAACACATACGCTCAGAACTGGTCAAGAATTTAATTGGAAGTTCCACCTCAACCTTTTCGAAAGAACTCTATTCTTATGCTATTCTTATTGGCATGTCAAGAACAAAAGTTTTGATGTTTTTAAAAATAAGTTGAGTCAACGTTGTTCAAACACATTTAAATCACGATGCTATTGGGTTGTGAAACTCGATGGTTTCTATTTAAACAGTAATAATAGATCTCCTGAGTCAAAAATAAATAAATAGACATAACTTTTGACTCTTGTTTAAGTGCCCGTGTATCAATTGATCTTGTTGATGGTTGATGAATTTTAATAAATAAATGCCTTGTTTTGGTGGTTTTTTATTTAGTAAAAAAATTACACTTTTATGGGTAATTTTCAGAGTCGGCCTTGAGAGCAAACGGATGAAGCCACTGCTTGGGGTTCTCGAGCAAGCGGAAATTTAATTTTCGGGGACAAAATTATAAAAAAAATCTAAAGTTTCAAGCTATTTACAAATTAAACTTCATATTTTAATTTCTTCAATTCACATCATAAATTTATCAAAATTTATTGATACAAAAGCTCAATACATATCCATTTAACATGCTTAATACAACAAAATATGTAGCACTTATTTTACACAAATATGTTTTTTCAAAAAATCACAAGAAATATCCTAAAATTTTAACCATTTACAAATAAAATTTATTTTTTATTTTTTTTACCATTAAAGCCATATAGAATTTTAATTATGTCGGTGTAAACCTTGTATCCATATTCATTAGATGTGTTGAATAGAGATGTTTCCTTTACAATAAGTAAATATATTTTTTAAATTTATGAAATGATATATTTTTTGAACTTATATTTATCTTTTTAAAAATTACATAGGCTCTATATTATAATGATATAATCTCGTTTCGGGCTTTGAAAACTTCAAGGTCGACCCTGTTAATTCTTTATACGAAAATCTATAAATGTAAAAATTAATCAAAATAAAAAAAAGAAGTCACACACAAAAAAACTCATTTTTGAGTTAAAAATGATTTTTCTTTTTTGAACTTTTCGGGAAATCAAAATAATATAAAAGTTGGTTAATTAGTACTATAAAATTTATTAAAAATAAAAAAAAAAAAAAAAAAACTAAATTAGTTTTACATTTTTATACTTGAATTTACAACAAAGAGAAAATAGATTTCCGTTGATTATCCCTCAGCGGCTCCGCCTCTTCGTTCTCTCTCTCTCTCTCTCTCTCTCTCTCTCTCTCTCCCCATCATTTAGCTAGCTTTCGGATGCGAAACAAAGATCGAATGGTATCAATCGCTTATGGGTTCGATGTCAAATGCGACGAAAAAAATGTATCCTTGATGGGTTCGATGTTTACAGGTCTATTTTAGCTTCAATTTGACTGTTATTAAATTCCCCTTTCTGGGTTGATTGGTTGGTAGATTCGTGTGTGACCTCAGATTTTGTGGTTATACTGAAAATTATGTCTTCTGGGTGATTAATGATCAATAATTCTATGAATTTGAGTAGGCAGTTTGTCTGTTTTAGCTTCAATTTGACCGTTATTAAATTCTCCTTTATGGGTTGTTTGTTTGATAGATTTGTATGTGACCTTAGATTTTGCGGTTATACTGAAAATTATGCCTTCTGGGTTTGATTGACGATCTCTTATTCTATGTGGTTGATAAGACAGTGTGTTTAAGGGGACAAATTACACCATTACATCATCTGGCCTTAATAGGACAGGGACCTCAGACGAGCTGTGCTAGCTGGCCTGTTCGGTTGTTCGGTTCACATTCAATGGAACGCCGGCCTTGCGAGGGCAGTGGTCTCCTCCGAGCTGCCGAGACTTGGCCAGCTCGGAGATCCTCTGCGCCGGAGCTCGATATGGTCGCGAACAAAGGTACTATCCGAGCCAAAGCTTTCGTTACATCTGAGGTGCCGCTGGAAACTTGGACGAAGGGTAACAACCGGCGTGATTCCCAAGGGATGTCAGGGGACAGAAGATGACTTGTATGACAAAGTGCCTTCTGACAGCCCCCATGTCGTCGACATAGACGCCGGCAGTTGATCATGAGCTACTAACCACGCCGTAAGAGTACAGCCGGGTCAGAAGCCTATTCACTGACACAACGAATGGCGCGTATCGGCACGCGCCGAGCCATAGCCTGTCGAGTGATGGGACAACTAGCACGTCGAGCCACGCACTGAGCTGGAACACAAAAGGGAATGTTGTTGTTTTCACGAAGGTATGTGCAATCTGACTGGGGGATACAGATTCTCTCTCTCTAAAATTCTGGACGTCTAACTTGACCGTTGGAGAGCCGTTTTCCGGAAATAGCTCCGGCGGCCGGTCTCACTATTATTGTGACTGTAGTTAGGGCATCGCTGGCCAGCCGGACGACGGGTTGAAGCTACCCACACAGCCACAGGACCGCCGCGGGTGTTTATCCTCGATTTTTCCACAATTGGCGCCATCTGTGGGAAATCAATTATAGACATTCGCAAAGTCGTTTCTGATCGCATCGCAAAGCAACGACCGAGCACCTCCATTTTCCATGAGGGGAGAGCTTGTCGAGCCCCCAGCTCTGAACTCTCCCCACGAAAGCTTTCCATTAGGAGAGAGCTAGCCGAGTTCTTAGCTCCGAGCTCCCCCCAGCTTCGAGCTCTCCCCACGAAGGTTTTCCATTAGGAAAGAGCTAGCCGAGTCCCCAGCTCCGAGCTCTCCCCCACGAAGGTTTTTCATTTGGAGGAGTTAGTCCAGCTCTCCGCAAGCTCCTAACTCTTCCCCACGAAGATTTTTGCATTTGGAGAAAGCTAGCCGAGCTCCCCCCAGCTCCGAGCTCTCCCCACGAAGGTTTTTCATTAGGAGAGAGCTAGCCGAGTCCCCAATTCCGAGCTCTCCCCCACGAAGATTTTCCATTTGGAGGAGTTAGTCCAGCTCTCCGCAAGCTTTTAACTCTTCCCTACGAAAGTTTTTGCATTTGGAGAGAACTAGCCGAGCTCCCCCAGCTCCGAGCTCTCCCCACGAAGATTTTCCATTGGAAGAGAGCTAGCCGAGTCCTTAGGTCCGAGCTCTCCCCACGAAAGTTTTCCATTAGGAGAGAGTTAGTCGAATCCCTAGCTCTGAGCTCTCCCCCAAGAAGGTTTTTCATTTGGAGGAGTTAGTCCAGCTCTCCGCATGCTCCTAACTCTTCCCGACGAAGGTTTTTGCATTTGGAGAGAGCTAGCCGAGCTCCCCCCAACTCTGAGCTCTCCCCACGAAGGTTTTCCATTAGGAGAGAGCTAGCCGAGTCCCTAGCTCCAAGTTCTCCCCCACGAAGGTTTTCCATTTAGAGGAGTTAGTCCAGCTCTCCGCAATCTCCTAACTCTTCCTGACGAAGGTTTTTGCATTTGGAGAAAGCTAGCTGAGCTCCCCCCAGCTCCGAACTCTCCCCACGAAGGTTTTCCATTAAGAGAGAGCTAGCCGAGTCCCCAGTTCCGAGCTCTCCCCCACGAAGATTTTCCATTTGGAGGAGTTAGTCCAGCTCTCCGCAAGCTCCAAACTCTTCCTGACGAAAGTTTTTGCATTTGGAGAGAGCTAGTTGAGCTCCCCCCAGCTCTGAGCTCTCCCCACAAAGGTTTTCCATTAGGAGAGAGCTAGCTGAGTCCTTAGCTCCAAGTTCTCCCCACGAAAGTTTTTCATTACGATAGAGCTAGCTGTCCCTAGTTTCGAACTCTCCCGGACGAAGGTTTATCATTTGGAGTAGTTAGTCCTGCTCTACGCAAACTCCTAACTCTTCCCGGTGAAGGTTTTTGCATTTGGAGAGAGATAGCCAAGCTACCCTCAGTTCCGACCTCTCCCCATAAAGGTTTTCCATTAGGAGAGAGCTAGTCGAGTCCCTAGCTCCGAGTTTTCCCCATGAAGATTTTCTATTTGGAGGAGTAGTCCAGCTCTCTGCAAACTCCTAACTTTTCCCGACGAAAGTTTTTTTATTTGTAGAGAGCTAGCCGAGCTCCCCCCAGCTCCGAGATCTCCCCACGAAGGTTTTCCATTAAGAGAGAGCTAGCCGAGTCCTTACCTCTGAGCTCTCCCCACGAAAGTTTTCCATTAGGAGAGAGCCAGCCGAGTCCCTAGCTTCGAGCTTTCCTTCATTAAGGTTTTTCATTTGGAGGAGTTAGCCCAACTCTCCGCATGCTCTTAACTCTTCCCGACGAAGGTTTTTGCATTTGGA
>BRYF01000015.1:5820000-5822500 GCA_030159135.1 Actinidia polygama | reverse complement strand
CACCGAAAGAATCTTTTAGAACTAATTATTTTATATTTATTGTTGATAAATATGTTTGTTTACTTGAAAGTAGATTTGAACAATTGTTAATATATGAATATATTTTTGATTTTTTTAAAAATTTTAAAAATTAAATTTGTCAGATGATAATAGTAAAAACTATATTCATTTGAATATATATAAATTTGTTGTTACAATGTGTGTTACAAACTTATAGTTGCTTCTACAGAAAGAAATGTTTCAAAATTAGTTGTTTCCTATACTATGAATTGAAAACAACTTGTTAACAATACTGAGGCTCAATTTGGAGTATTATTTTCTTTGTTTTCTTGGTTTACAAGTTTTTTTTGTTCTTAATGAATTTTTTTCGTCGTTTGATCAAAATTTTATACTTTTTTAGTTCCCATTGAAGAGATGAGTCTGAAAATATAAAAAAAATTATCTAATTTAAAAAAAGTTCACTAAAGAGAAAATAAAATTATTTTATATGATTTTTTGGGATACAAATGGGTTTTTTTGTCTTTAGTAATTTTTTTCAAATTAGGTAAAATAAATTATATTTTTGGACTCCTCTCGTTAAGAGAAACCGAAAAAATATAAAATTTTAATTAATTAACAAAAAAAAAATTCTAAAGACAAAAAAACTCGAAAAACAAAAAACCAAAAAAATCAATACTCCAAGCTAGGTTTGTAATAATAAGACTTATAATCAATAATTTTACATCTAAAAGACTAAAAAAATAAATTTTAAATAAAATAATATGTAAACCTCATTTGCAAATTGCAGTTATCGTTTTAAGCCTCACATATACTTGAGCCGACCCTAACTCTCCCCTCCGCATTTCCCACCTCCCACAATATCCTCTTTCATCCCGTGCCTCCCTAGCCCCAACCCCACCACCACTCCCCAACAACCCCAACCCATTTCACCATTGGGGACCAAATAAAAAAAAAACAATCCAAGAAATGCAAATTAGAAGAGAGAGAACCAGTTAGAGAAAAACTCCAGAAAATCCAGAAGTTAACCAATAGCAAAAGGATTCGGAGAGAAGAAAGAGAGCTTCAATAATACATAGCCGATCCCCTATTCAGCCATTAACAAACAAGCCTCTGATTCGGTGCTAGGATGTGGAACTACTAGTCTTTGCTTGGTAAGTTAGAAAATTTCAAGATGAACAATTTAAAGATCAATTGTTTAATTTCATTATATGTGTTAGACTTGGCCACATTGCTTTATTTGAATTACTCAAACTTAATATACGAAGACTACTACACTTGTTAATTGATTTTAAGTTAAACGCTTTTAAAATTTCTAATATATAGTGAGAGGCTCTCTTATGGATCACGAGCCTGCTTGAATTTATTTTTCTTAGTCGCATCCATTTTTTTGTCACCATTACTCCATATGTATCAGTCTATGCAGGAGATTAGGCTTGTCCTACGTCGCTATATATAGTCACTCAACCTTTATATGTATAATATATATGATATTTCACCAATTACCAATTCGTTTTAGATTGGATATTTCAAATTTTCTAATGAAAACCATTATGTTAGACTAGTCCACATGAATGGTTCAAACAATCCACAAGAGAGGGCACAAGAGGATGGAGGCAATACGGTTTTTGCAAGTTCTGCTTGGGTTAAGGGAAGGGAAGTGTCACGACCCGACCTGTTATACACTGGGTCCTACCTATCATACAGGTGTCACGTGACCGGCCAGTGAGATCCCATCTCATTAAGGCCTTCCTAATTAACTCAGTTTAGGGATTTACTAACACCATTCAATATAAATTGCTTGAATGAAACATACGCGAAAAATCAATCAATAAAATCAGAGCTGACGTGTCACATTTAAATAAAATGGACAACCCGTCCTTACATTCAACCCGAATATAAATATATACAACTATCAACGTGAATATCCTGACCAAGTTCCAACCAGAGATTGGTTGGGAAGCTCATTTATCTCTCACATACACGACCCGATAATGCTTATGCAGTAAGTGTAGTGAGTCAGTTCATGCATTGCCCGAGTGAAGATCATATAGATGCAATGATCCAAATCCTCAGATACTTAAAGTCCTCTCCTAGAAAAGGACTTACGTTTTCAAAGAACAATCATCTAAGGATTGAAGGCTACACATATGCGGATTGGGCATGAAATATTTTTGATAGGAAGTCTACCTCGGGGTATTTTACATTTGTCGGAGGGAACTTAGTGACATGGAGAAGTAAGAAACAAAAAGTGGTAGCATTATCAAGTGCATAAGCAGAATTTCGTGGGATGGCCAAGGGTCTCTGTGAACTTCTTTAGCTGAGAAGATTGTTGACAGAAATTGGCTTCACTCCAAACTGTGAGATGGATCTCTTTTGTGACAACAAAGTTGCTATCGATATTTCTCATAATCTTGTCCAGCATGATCGAACCAAACATGTGAAAGTAGATCGACATTTTATCAAGGAGAACCTTGAAGCCAAGATAATCCAATTCCCGTTT
>BRYF01000015.1:5787500-5792500 GCA_030159135.1 Actinidia polygama | reverse complement strand
AATGCTCAAAACGTGTAAAGTCATGGGTTTTAAATTCCAATGCTTGATTTGGAATTCATGTGTGAATTATGTGGTTTTGATGAGATATCCAATTTCTAAATCAGCGTCATGTGTAGCCAGTTAAGCACTAACATGAACCGTTTCATCTAGTTTTTGACAGAATTTGAGTTTAGAAGTTTAATTGATGACGGGCTTCAAAATTTATGTGTTTAAATTAAAAATAATTTAAAGTTGATGTGTTACCGAGACTTTTTGTTAAAAGTTTAGAGATTTTTTTGATATCTAATGATTCATATTGATTTTTTTATTTAATTTCCTCTTGCAGCACTCCACAAATTCCAACTTAAATTCTTTATCCAAATATAATCTAAGGTTGTATATATATATATATATATATATATATATATATATATATAAAGGATTTGATTGAGAAAATGAAGGGAAAAAAAAGAGAAAAGTCAATAGATCAACAAATCAAATTTAATCATTCTCCTTCACAATTCTTTAATTTTGCCGGCGTAAATAGCCACAAGCTATGTTGGAAAAGGAATGGGAAAAAATTAACGGATCAAACGGTGCAAAGTTAACGGATCTTCCAACTTTTTTCCTTTTTTCTTTTTTCCCATCAAACCCTTAATCCAAACACATCCTTACGTAATCCAACCATAGGCTTAAAATTTCAGCTTAGTGTTGAGTCATCACTCTTCCTCAGCTTAAAGTTTTTAATGGCTCAGTGGTCTTTGATTGAAAGTCTTTGATTACTCACTACTTTCTTTATTCCACAACAATAATTCATACCCAAAATGTTTATTTATACTTCGAATTTAAAATGTATAGTCAAAGCTATTTTGAATGTACCATTATAATACTATATTAAATTGACACCATACACTTTATTTTCTAAGCAATGATGGATCTTAGAGAGCGTAGAGGACGATCGTACCCCCAAAACGTCAAAAAACCGTTTATATTCTACGAACAATTGCAAAATTATTTTAAAATTTTAAGCTTCTCATCACCAAATTAAAGTAGTTTGTACTCCCATTAGTAAATGTATATAGTATGATACTAATATTTTCTTATCCCCAAATTAAAGTAGTTTCACTTCTTTTCTTAAATTTAGACCTTCATTTTATTTACATTATCGGTTATTAGAAAGTAATAATAGCATAATTGAAATTTACTCATTAAATTTTCTTAAATAGAGACTGCCAAACTCGAAAAGACCTTTAACTCCATCACTGGCCACTTTACAACTACGTAGCTGCGGGAAATTATTTAGTTCTCTTTATAGTAAATTCGTTTCTCTCTCTCTTTCTCCCATCATCATGATATCATCCCCCACTCTCGCTCGCTCGCTCTCATCGCCATAATGATATCATCTTCTCTCTCTCTCTCGTCATCTCCTGCCCACGCTGCCTCTTTACGACTATGACCAAACCTTTATCAATCACGACAACAATATATTATGATATTTTCTTGCTATTACATTTGGTTGGATGAAAAATTCATGAAAATATAAAAATGAGTGAGGTTTTTTTTCTTTGATGGATAATCTTGATACTATATGTTGTGGTAGAAATTTAGGGACGAGCAACCAACAATTAACGTTGCTCTTTTAGTTCGGTATTGGATTTTGGGTGACATTCGCGATATGAACAAACGTTATCGCCCAGGGTGAGGTTGCTTCAAATTCCTCCGGCGTGGAGATCAGACCAAGGCGAATATGCTAAAATAAGTTATCAGATCTATCAAAGTGAGATTACCAATGATTTCGTACCTTTTAAGTGGTGGGGGAGAGCGACTTTTTTATAGATGGCTAATAGAGTGTCGTGAGAGGAGATTACGGCAAAATCCCCTAGTGGCCAAGTATGGTAGGAGATCCCATGGATATTGGAGAAGAATCAAGGGGATGCCATATGGAGGTGGTACCATGAATGTATGAGTCTGGGTGGAGGTGGAGTCTCACATTGACTTTATCCATAAAGAGTCTAGCTAGATAGATCGCCTCGCCCATAGGCGAGGTGTGGTGTGAGGCGATTATAACACTCAGGGAGTTTAGGTGAGCTCAACACGGATCATATTTAGGTGAAGTGTCATCCTTGGTTCAAGTAGCAAGTGGGGAATTTCCTCTCATCAGTTGCTCCCCTACTCGTTGTGCCAAAGCGAAACACTTGGCACCTCGAGTAAGGAATCACAGGTTATTTGTCAGAGTTGGTGAACAGCCTGTGGACAGATAACGCCCTGCGACCATGCAAAGACATAGTAGTTTTGTTTTAAAAACTCCACCAAAGCACTATGCAGTTCCCCAGATAACTCGGTTCTAATCATAACATAGCGATCTGGATAGGTAGGGTATATAGAGATTGGAACCATATCTTCCAGAGGCTTGGTATTTTTTGTATCTCTGGGGTAAGCAAGAGTTACTTCTTCCACTTCGTCTCTCAGCGCCTCCATCTTAGCGTCTTAATCTGTAATTGTTATTGACGGTTTGGCTTTGGAGTGGAATTGGCTCTCATTGCCATAATGAAGCATTGTATCACAATCTTCTGGTCGCCTCTAACCTCGCCTATCCCAATTGGAGTAAGGAATTTCATCATATGGTGATAGGTGGAGGTGATCGCTTTGATCTTTTCAAGCGTTGGGCGACCTTAGATCATGTTATAAGACAATGGGCAGTCCACGACAATGAAGTCTTGCCATACCGTGGTTTGATGAGGCTTCACTCCTAAAGTCAAAGGTAACCTGATCCATCCCAGCTAATTTGTTGAATTTCCTCCGAACCTAACTAGAGGGTTGTGAAAGGGGTGAAGCTTATCATCATTGGTAAAGGTGTAATCCTCTCAAAGCATCATGTGTAATCCTCTCAAATCATCATTGGTAAAGGTGATGGGTTGGTAAGCTTCAACTATTAGCGTGGAGAGGCTATAAACCTCTTCTTCAGCTCGTCCATTTGCGTCTCTTGCATGCCTTTTTGGGGACGAGCTTGAACATACTCCTGTTCCAAACCTTCCATGGATAGTTTGGATGTCGCCTGTTGTTGGTCTGTTGTCGCTATATCTCCTATCAAGCGAGTCAGGTTGTAAGCGAGCATCTACGTACTTTCTCAAATACCCTCTTTTGATTAAGTTGGCTATCTGCTCATTCAGCTGAAAACAATCTTCAGTGTTATGCCTGTGGTCCCAATAGAACTCGCAATACTTATTTTTGTTCCTTCTGAGGGGGTTGGTCTTAATCTTCCTCGGTCACTTCACAAATTTTTTTTTTTTGATCTCCATGAGTACCTAGGCTATAAGGGTGTTAAGAGGAGGCAACACTAGGTCGGGTCGGCAAGGTGGGGTACAAGGACGTCGGTCGTTGGTCCTCTTCATAGTATCCCGATCTGACCTCTTTTTCACCTCGTCCCTATAGTCTGCTCACTGTGTATCTGTCTTATTTCTCTTGTGGTCATCCCTTCCTCGCCTCCTCCTCTTGGCCTCGGCCAATTCTTCAGCCGCAATATATTATCAGCCTCGCTCTGGAGCGTCGACAAGTTTTAGGGACATTCTTGGAGAGGGAGTCGAACAGTAGGCCTGGGCGAAGTTCTTCCATATGGCCATAATCACCACCTTATCACTGGGGTCGTTGAATCGCTTGATAGTCTTTTAAGCTCTCCCCTTCTTTTTGGTGAACTGTGAAAAGGTGGGAGGCATTCTTTTGCCTAACCCTACAGCTTATGAAATTGATGACAAAGATCCTTCTCAGATCGCCAAACGAGTCAATGGTTCCTGGAGACAGTTTTTTGAACTATGATCTCGTCGGCCCCTTCAGAGTTGCTGAGAAAGCTTTGCACATTATCTCATCTGGAAACCCCTAGAGCGACATCAAGTTCTTATATGAATCCATGTTGTCCATAGGATCTGTCTTCCCTTCATAAACACCGAGCTAGGATAGCAGTTTAAACTTTAAAGAGACCCTGACCCTCATTATCATATTTGTGAATGGAGGCTCATATTGTCTAATCAAAGCGTCCATTGTAATTGGGGAATTTGTGCTAGTGTTGATGGCATCAATTCGGGCATCCAAGTCTCTGATTTTCTAGTTGGTGTTGGACTTATCTCGACATCTGGGAGCTCGATCATCACGGCGAGGTGATCTCCCTTTTCTCCTAGTTTCCTCGCCATCCATAATGGGAGTCCGGCTTGAAGACTGAGATTCTGAAAGAATAGGATTCGTTTCTCGCCTATAGTGCAAACTTGGTGATCGGCAGCGACGAGGTGGAATGTGCTCGACCAGTACTATGGTGACTCTGAGAATCATGGTCGCCTAACCAGTGAGAATGGCCATATTGATCAGCTTCTTCCTGAACAGGTGTTGTGGTACGAAGCGGATTGTTCGTGGTGAGATGCAGGCATTATTCTTGTTCATGATTCTTATATGTTCGGCGATTCCATGCATCTCATAGTAGAGACTCTCAAGATCTAGAGCTTGGTTGTTGTTTGCCATAGGACGTGCTCTGTAATCTAGAGGACTGCTAGCACTTGGTCTGGGTAACAAACGGCTGCGCAGGTGCATAGAAAGCTGAGAATTGTCGTTCCCACAAACAACGTCAAACTGTTGCGGTAGAAATATGGGGGCAAGCAACCAACAGTCAACGTTGCTCTTTCAGCTCAGTATTGGATCTTGGGTGACCTACGCGATATGAACAAACGTTACTGGCCGGGGTGAGGCCGCTTCGAACCCCTTCAACGTGGAGATCAGACCAAGGTGAACAAGCTAAAATAAGTTATCAGAGCTATCAAAGTGAGAATACCAATGATTTCGTACCTTTTAAGTGGGGGGGGAAGTGGCTTTTTTATAGATGGAGAATAGAGTGTTGTGTGAGGAGATTACGGAGAAATCCTCGAGTGGCCAAGTATGGTAGGAGATCTCTTGGATATTGGAGAAGAATCACAGGGATGCCATATGGAGGTGGTATCATGAATGTAGGAGTCCAAGCGGAGGTGGAGTCCCACATTGAC
>BRYF01000015.1:5772500-5775000 GCA_030159135.1 Actinidia polygama | reverse complement strand
TCTGAAGAACAGAATGAATTGCAAAACTTAATGGATCGAAAGACTTTCGTCTTGTTGCTCTGATACCATAACAACTTTCATGAACTAAAGAAAAAGAAAAGAATCAAATTCAATTGAATTCTACTTGATGAAAATTACAACGAGAAGTTATCTCACTATATATATACCACTAACTGATTCTTGTAACCAACTAACCACTAACTGATTTTGTTATCCATGTCATCATCTTGACAGTTACAAGCATTGCATATATTTGCATATATTCTAATTCCCTTAACATAAATATCATACAATTGATGATCTACGAGTTCGCGACTTAACGTTACATAAAATTAAATAACTGATTATGTATCACTCACCAAAAAATGATCCCTAAAAAATCTAGCTGTCAGGTAACGACCAAGGGCTAGGCTCTTGTTTTTTTTTAGAAACATGTAGTAGCGCATTAGGAGCATTATTGTAAATGTGGAAAGTGGTTAAAGACTATAAAATGATCCCAAAAAATATTTTTTAATACATATTTCACAACTTTTAATATATTTTTATACATTGTTAATACATTTTTTATACTCTTTAATATATTTTTTGCACCTTAATTTCCATAATGAAATATCCAAATGGAAAAACAAAATTGTATTCAATGAGTCGGTTTGGTCCGCATAAATAAAAGTACTAGTCAAGGTGCGCAGTCAACTGCACACTCGATTATGAAAAAAGACACCCCACGTGTAACTTTAGCCATTGGTCACTGATACCCTTTTCTTTAAGATATTTACACCTTTTTGAATTATAAATTAAAGTGAGAACGTTATATTTTTTATTTAAATTAATAAAAAAAATATAATTTTTCAATTACACTTAAATACTTTAATCGTTTATTATTTATACTCTCTCAACACCAAAATAAAAGATTTTGGAGCCTAAACTGCAATATTTTTTTTATTAATTTTAACTTTCTAATTAATAGAGCAAGTGAATTTATATACATACCTTAATTCCTAACGATAGATATATGCAGAGCCAGCACTTTCTTCAAAAAATAAAGCATCTTTAAAAAAAAATCAAAACATTAGCTCTCTTTTACTAGGATCAGTCTACACATGTAAAAAGAACAAATGAAGCGTCTGAAACTCAATCGATGTGTGATTTTTATATCTTTTAATTGGAGAGTTAACGACGTACATAATTCTCACTTTAATCGATAGTTTAGGGGTGTAAATATCCAAAAGTGGAGTTAAAGGGTGTAACTGATAAACACTCAACGAAGTGAAAAAATCCTTCTTTTTCGTTAATCTAAACGAAAAAACATAACTTTTCACTTTAATCGATAGTTTAGGAAGTGGAAATATATAAAAAAAAAATGAAGTAGAGAAGTGCAAGGTCAAAGATGCGCATTTGGTGGGTATGGATTTTGCAGGTCGCGGCTCCATGACATAGATGCATAAGCTGTGAATGTCATGGAGAGAAATGTGTAATGGAGACCAAATCAATAGAATATCTTGCATCTTCCCACCCACCTTGTGTCATTTTCACTCTTTAAATTTAGAATGTGTAAATTAGATTTTTCTGGTTTTTAATTATTTTTTCGGTGAGAATTTTACTTTTTTAGAAAGTTTTGATTAGAGAAATAGGCAAAAATCATTAAAATCAAAATTAATAAAAAATTCATCCGTTATTTGGTTAATTTGGATGTTAGTGTTTTTTTTATTAAAAATAATTACTTTTTCGGTAACTCTAGTTAAGACAAACTAAAAAAATAAAATTAAAAAAAAATGTTTAAATTAAAAAGTTCACTTAAAACTAAAAGAATTAAAAATAAATCATTTTATATCAAATTAAAATGCTGTAAAATCTAAAAAAAAAATTGTCAATTTTGCCTTTTTTAATAAAAAATAATTAGTAGGGGTATTTTTGTCTCTTACTTTAATTACACCACAATTTGCTCCAAAGCACTTCCAAAGTTGTTTTAAAAAATTAGTTTGTAGTCACCTTTTTCAGTTTCCTAAAATTACCCTTAAAGTTGTTTTTAGATTTTCAAAATTTTTGACAAACACTCAAAAACTGTTTTTGAAAAATTCAGAATCTAAAATATACTCCTAAAAGCGAACGCAAACGCAAACGCTCTTATTATTTATTAACTTAATTAAAAGCATGAATATAAAAAAAAATAAACAAATTAAGAACGAAGGTGTACTACGTAACAAAACAGAAAATATAATATTTCTCCGTCAAAATAGACCCTTTTTAAAAGAATAATTCTAAATACATTTTATATTCATTTGAGTTATGGGTTTTGTATTAAAGTAATTCATTCGATAATTTACGAAGTGTATTCAGAATTGCTCTTTTCAAATTGACATTCTGTATATTAATCTTTTATTTTCCTATATGAATTTTGCATGTGTTTTTGAGATTTTTATAAATTTTGTATGTACAATAAATTTTATATATTTTTTATTTGTATATCGGTCCTTTTTCGGGATTTTTTTTTCCATCCTAG
>BRYF01000015.1:5720000-5722500 GCA_030159135.1 Actinidia polygama | reverse complement strand
AAGAAAAAATTATTTTTGTTTTGTTTTCAAAAAAATTTCATCCAATTTTTTTTCATCTAAGATTTTTCAACCACCACCACTAACTCTTCCTCCACCATCATCACCAACCGCTGCCGCCGCCACCACCACCGCCACTATTTTTTTTAAATAGTTTTAAAAAAGGTGAACACAAATATATTTTTGTTTTTAAATAGTTTAAAAATAGGTGAACACAAATATATTTTTAATTTCTATTTTACAAAAAAAATAAAAACAAAAACAAAAATAAAACAAACACACACAAAAAAAAAAATAAACTAAAAAAATGCTATTGACAATAATTATTTTTGTCAGAACTATTGAATTTTTTTATGGGTCTTGCTATCGACATTGACCGCCCTAAGAGCGGTCGATAAGGAACACAAAATGAAAAAAAAAATTTAATTTTCGATGCACACATTTCACATTTTTCAATACATTTTCACACTTTTTAATACACTTTTCATATTTTTTTATACACTATCAACCGCCCTAAAAATGGTTTATAGCATTTTCTTTTTTTAATTTTTTGTCACCAAATTTTTTAGTCCAAACACAGCCTTGGGTGTTGAACTTGTATGTTGTGGAAATTAATTAGCCAGTCAACCCTTTTTGTGTTGAAATTCAATTAAAAGAAAAATTAGAATTAAGAATAATTAAAGTGAATTTAATTATTAATAAACAAACTTAAATTGGACAATTCTACGAGAACGAATATGACACAGGATCAAACACGGCCTTTTCCAGATCCCCCGACTCGACTACGTAGTCCGTATCTTACCCTTCAGATGCGAATATTCAAAACTCTCGTCTTCTCTAAGTGTGCGGGGACAGCATAATGGTGCCGTTTGTTCTATAGGATCGCGTGACTACAGTTCCCTGGATAGCGAGTGGCTTAATTGTTTCGCAATAAAAAATGGAAACTAAACTGTCAGATCACAGATGTAAATCTAGAAATCTTACAGTAAAAATATCTCTCTAGGTTCCCTTTTTTTTCTCTCTCTCTCTCTCTCTCTCTCCTCTCACTGGCACATCTGTTTCCAAATCAGCAAGAGGCCAAAAGTGGCTGATAAATGTTGAATTGGGGCTTTGAGGACGGACCCATTGGGGCCCAACTATATGGGTAGAGTTAAATTACGTGA
This sequence comes from Actinidia polygama, assembly GCA_030159135.1. Lineage (NCBI taxonomy): Eukaryota > Viridiplantae > Streptophyta > Magnoliopsida > Ericales > Actinidiaceae > Actinidia > Actinidia polygama. The sequence goes on along the minus strand of BRYF01000015.1, from coordinate 5,721,340 downwards.
TTAGAATAGTTTACATCACATAGTGGAGTACATTAATTTTAATCACATAGAAATTGATATGATATGCGATTTATTCTATTTTTTCATGAATTAAGTATCATATATGTACCGTGAAAATTTGGTTTAGAAAGTAGCTACTATCCAATTATTTATAGTAATTAAAAATCCTTGTATCATATGGAAAGTTTTTTAGGCCCCTTGTGTACTACGATTTCACACTTTGTTCCTTGAGGTAGTATACTTTTTTCCACTTTGACCCTTTACTATATATGTAATGTTTTCCATCGGAGAAACTAGCTGCAGTTCTTGACGACGAAATTGGAGTGTGGATCTTGGGCTTCTATGAAAGGTTGCACGATGGCACTGGTTTGGAAGCTGATTTAACGGGAATTTTCAGGGTCGTAACATTATCTTAGATTAAAGAACAATGTTGAAGTTTACTTTGCTATGGCGGTTAAATTATTAAAAATCTTGTGAATGGCTGTAGAGATCTGATTCGCATATACAAATGTTTGATTCAATTCGTGATGGAAGAGTTCAAATTTATAGATAGGGAGTCTAACATCGGTATTGATCAAGACACGTACTTGGTGGTCCAGCTTATTCCTCCCCAATTGATAACCGAGTTACTGCAACTTATGCTATAGGAAAGGCCTATATGAGGCACTGGCTTCTTGCTTTTGTGGAGCTTTTTTTTTTTATGTTTTTTGTTCCCTTCTTCTCTGTTCTGTTCCAGCTTTTCTTATGTACCCAAAAAAATAAATTACAAGTAGTTTTCTATCGAGTCACATTAGCAAAATATACATATAAGGACCAAATTGAGAAAACTAAAGTTTAAAGGCCAAAGTGAGAACTTGTGCAAAGCATAATTTAACATTAAATTTTAAACATGACCTAAAAAACTTGCTTTTTGTTTCTCCAGTATTTATTTTCAGGGTTTGTTAGACAGACCTTTCAAGATTCTTTTTTTCTGTCTGAAATTTCCTCTTTTCTTTGTTTTTTTTCCCTTCAATCAATTCATACCCTTTTGGCATAGAACCCATGTCTAGTTTGTACTCCCAGAATCTGAATTACTCCCCTGCAAGAGCTGCTTCACCTCATATAAGGACCAATCCAGATGCTGATAGGTAAAGATATTTCATGGAAAGCTGTTCTTTGATTCAGATTCTTATGCTTAGGTTAATTTGAATAAGCTAATAGCTTTGATTGATTTGGGTTTTTTGTTTTCTGGGTGTTATTGATTTTTTGTAGTCACTACCTGGCAGAGCTGTTGGGAGAGCGCCAAAAGATTGAGCCTTTTGTGCAAGTAGTTCCCATATGCAGCCGACTATTGAATCAAG
>BRYF01000015.1:5665000-5670000 GCA_030159135.1 Actinidia polygama | reverse complement strand
TTATAAAAAATCTTTTGGTCCAAATCCTCGACCGTAACAGATTAGAAAACTAAAAGAGTGGGCCCTATTAAATAAAAGTCTACTAAAACCAAAATTAAAAAACTTAGGGAAAAAAAATCTACCTTGGAAAATTATAAGACAAAATACGAGATATTTTGGGTACCATTAATTAGATGTCCATGAACTGGCCAATTCGTATGGCAGTAGTTGATTTTGGGCCAACTCGGCCCACCAAAGGCTTGACTTGAGTTACATAGAAATTAGGGGAAATTGTGGGCCAGTCTTCTTGAGTGGACTTAATATTAGGTCAAGTCTTTTTGGCATTAGTTCACTTTGGGTTAGGTCATGTGGTATTTGTAAGTTTACTATTTTTCCCTTACTTAATTGTCTTATCAGTTACTTTTTTTGATTTTCCTTATTTTAGTTTCCAAATTTTATTCTCGCTAGTTATATATAGTTTTGTGCGTGATTTCCTATTTCTTTTTTTCTTTTTTCTGGATTGATATTTTTGCTATTTGAAATTCTTCGTCTGTCCAATTGAGGTTCTTCGTTTTTCGGTTTTTTGAAGGTGAGATTTGTTACGTGATTTTTCTTTTGCGAATGTGAGTTTCGTTGTGATTGTTGATCGACAATAGTGGTTTAGTTTTTATTTGTGTACTGGAACCGACCTCAAAGTCCCCATAGAAATTAACATGAGGAGGACCACATGGACCGGGTCAAGGCTTTGGCAACTTGCAAGTCCACACAATACATTGCTATCACCTTCAAAAACCCAACTCTCCCATCCCAATCACTCCAACTTCTTCATCCAAATGCAATTGTCTCTGTATTCTCTTTATTTCCAAAAAGTCTTTATCAGTGAGTCGCTTACTCTTCCGTACCCAATCTCTACAACCCAATAAGGTTGAGCAAATACCACGCAAACAGATTTTATACAGAAATTAATATTAGAATAATATGATTGTAATAATTTTGAAATTGTAAGTCATAATGAAAAGAGTATTTCGACTTGAAATAAAAGGATCACAATTAGCCACGTCGTTTTGTATTTAAAAAAATGAATAAACAAGTTGAGATAGAGGGTGTATAATTTACCCAATGGTAGAGTTAGGGGGGAACAAGTAGTGTAGTCATTGTTGAAAAAATGAGTTTTTAACCCATAATTTTGACTAGAGCTGCAAATTGGACCGGATTAGGTTTACCCGACCTTCAACAGGAACGGAGCCTGCCATGGGTCGGGCTAAGCCCAACCCGCTACATACCAGTCTGGATTTGGTCCAAACCGTTAGGCCATAGATCTGCCCAGCCCGACCCAATAGCCCGATCCGCTACAGTCTGAGCCTGTTTTTTTAGGTTTACTTTTTTATATATTAAATATTCTATTTTTATCAACGAATGAGTGGTTGAGTGTCCGCGTATTGTTCTGGGAGGTGGCGAGTTTGATTTCAAGGCAACATGTTTTCTTTGTTTTTTTAAACTCTAGAATTAAGTGTTTATATTATAAATATAACACATATATAATCAATGAGTGGTTGGTCCAAATGGTTGGTTGCATGTCTTTTGTTCAAAGAGGTCTTGAGTTCGATTCCTACCACACTCAACCAGCAGCACATTTTCATGTCAAATAAGTTTTGCCCAACTTTGAGGCTTAATTAAAGTGGGATCCATACTAAATATGGTTTATGCAGTAAGAATGATTAATCACACATTGAAAAAAAGAAAAAACTTAAAGTGGAATATAAAGAGTTTTTTTTATACCTTGAGATGGGCCCCAAGGGGTACCCAAGTTTTTGAAGGACGGAAGTTATGGATGGGCTTGAGCCTAGACTATGGACTCTGTGGACTAGACTAAAAATTGCACACGCGAGCCGCCTACCCGGGCTATGGGTTTGGGCCGAACTACTATATACTTTTTACAAAAAAATTATTTATTTAATTTTAATAAATAAAGTTTTTAGTAATTATATTTTGGTCCCCAAATAGTTGCGTCTATTCGGTTTTGGTCCCGAACAGTTGCGTCCGTTTGGATTAGTCCTGAACTATTGCGTTTGTTCGCTTTAGTCCTTGTATGTTTAAATTTTAAACGAATAGATCCCTTGAAGGGTTGCCTTCTTTCTTAAGAGTTGCATCTCTTCCAACAACCACTTATTTCCTATATAAGCCTTCCCTCCTCAGCCATTCTAGTACATCCGAATATCCAAGTAATCCGAATTATTCTCTTCCTCCACAGTTTCCTTCTGTATATTTTCATACTGTAAGAGAGAGTACATCACTGTTGTTGGTTCGCCCAGGCTCGCTGATTGTTGTATTGCATCAGTGAGATTCCGATTGTTGTATCCTGAGAGTCAAAGTCCATTAAATTCTGTTGGCACCAGTGCAAATGACTAATCTGTTTTAAGAACACTATATTGAATACATGTTTTAGTCACCATTTTTAGTTGTTGTTCTCCAAACAAAAAGTTCTATAAATTTGATTAATTTTCTATAAGTTTTTGATTGTTATTAATTTAATTTTAGTATTATACATTTGTCAATTTTCACACATTGCATATAAGATTGTCCACCAGTCGCCACTCCTATAATTTTAAAAACATTTCTCTCTATTTTTATACTTCAAGTGAATACAAGAAACGTACTTAATTATATATGTTTTAATACTGCTTTGTCTATTTTTAATTAAGTAGAAATTCATATTCTAATCCACTTTTTCTTTTTAAATTTTTTATTAGCCGTGTTAATATTAAGTTATAATTCTAGCTTCGTGCTAATTTACCCATACTTGTTGGACGTGACTTCTCTAAAGTTCAAAATTTATATTTTATCGTAAAATTGGATGATTAATGGCCCACCTCGAAATTATCTCGGTGATCTAAATTGTTAAGCTTGTAGTGACAATTTATAATATTATCTATGCAAAAAATTATATTGATTGAACATATATAACCACATGATTGAACATCATTTGTCTTAAAATAAATGGTCGGTCAAGACAAAAATGATATGATAATTTGTGTACCAACACTTTATCAACCTAATTTTTTGTACAAATGATATTTTCATCAATCTCAAGAAGTTTAACGGTTTATATTACCGAGGTAAATTTCGAGTGGGCCTAAAATCATCTAATTTCATAGTAATTTTAGGATATTATCCATACAAAAAATTTATTTTGATAAGATATCAATAACCATTGGATTATTTTTATATAGGATGCAAGTATGGTTTCATCATATGCTGCTCATTTTTTTTAACATAAAATGTGTTACGAGTACGGTTTCTACTATTAGATTAACTTAATTTTTTATATAAATAATTTTTTTAATATATTTTGTTAAATGAACAACTTGGATCATTAAAAAAAATTCATGATGGACTTATAATCCACTAACCTTATGGTAAAATTCAAACAAAGGACTTCATAGAAGCCATGTTTAGGACCTTATCGGACAAAGAAAAAGATGTACTTCTACTTGCGAATAATTGTACTAATCATTAATTAGGAGTATTAAATTAGTTGGAGATCTGTTGCTCTCACGGTACTGAATGAAGGTTCCACGTGGACGAACTCTATTTGCGGAGTACCGATAATACTGCTAGGGCGGTAGCCCACAGGATGATCCCGTCTTAAACATGTCCGAGCCGTCAAGTGGGGCCGGAGTAGCGCGTAAAGAACAGTCGTCGGATGACGTGGCGCGAGGGAAGCCAAGGTTCAGTGGATTCGGATCCTCTGAAGTTGGGTGCGTGTGGAGGGTTTTTAGAGTGTACAAAACAACGTTATTTTGTACATTTCAGAAATAAAATGATATTATTTTTGTCCAGACTCTGAAACAATATTGTTTTATGAAAACGAAATTATTTTGTTTTTAAAATATACAAAACGACGTTATTTTATATACTGTATAAACACTTCACACGAACCTCACTTCAGAGGATCCGAACTCAGGTTCGGTAGCTGGAGGCGTTGTGACCACATAGTATTGAGTGGCTGAGGCTTGGCTTTGACAACAGAGACCAGACCAGATCCATTCATTTTTGGAAACGTCCCATCGATGTAGAGGTGCCAATAATTATGTCGGGGACTTGGAGACTACAGCCTTGCTCTCATTCTCCTGGCTTTTACGTTTGAGCCGATTTCTCTTGGGTCGTCGGGTCCAAAAGCCCACTGAAATAGGATTCGGGTTACTACGGTGGGGACTCCCTGTCGGGTTGCAAGGAGCCAAAACGATATCGTTTTGGGTAATACATTTTTGGATATAAAACGATATCGTTTTGGATATAATGGATCTAAAACGACGTCGTTTGGACTTCCCGCACACTCCCTGCAGGGAAGCCTTCCCGCATCAAATCCAAACCCCTGAAAATAAGGGGATAAAAACAAAGTATTTAGCTGAAACAGGGGTGAGTCAATTGTAGTCACTGTCAGGGGTATGGATTGATGTTCTTGTAGATTTCTGAGTCCGCAATTTATTGTTTTTAATGACCGATTATATAATATTTATTAGGTTAACTCTTTAATTGTATAGTTTTAAGGTCATGTTTAACTCAATTTAGTAGGCTGTGCCTTTTTTTCTCTCTCTTCACAATGATAGTGTTAGTTGATTCATAAGTTATATTCCCATCGTAGGACGATGTTGTTTTATTAACTAGAATCTAACCAATTGATTAAAGAATGTTAAATGAAAATTTAGTTAAAGTTCTTGTACCCAAAGGTCCCAATTTTTAAATGACACTGATTATCTGCAGTTCAATTTAAGTATTTTGGGTTCTATTTTAATGATTTAAACCATTCATATTATAAATTTTGTCGTGAAGATTAATACTGTAAAAAAAATCATGTTGATCGGATACAAATCACTAATTTAACATGATATAAATTCATATTGATCTTTATTAATTTGTATCCGATTAATGTATTTTTTTTATAGTATTAAACTCTTTAATAAATTCTACTATAAGAACTGTTTTGAATTACCAAAACATGTTCAACATAAAAATTTTAA
>BRYF01000015.1:5612500-5615000 GCA_030159135.1 Actinidia polygama | reverse complement strand
CTTTCGTGTCATGGTGGTTCGTGGCTGATTGGTAACTAAAGGAGCCATGTGGGGCTGTTCGGTAATTTAACGAAAATCATTCGTCGGTATTACGGAGTGTTGAGTAACCGATTCTATACGGCGATTTTTATGTATCGTGTTAGAGAGGGGAGATATTTTTGTAGTGTTGCTATTAGATATGGTGTGGAGGTATTTATGTAGGTCCATACGAAGAGGGATTCGAATCGTGTGAAGTAAATGTAATTATTATATAATTTGAGACCGAAGAAGTTGTCATTTGCAAGGTGAGATAAAAGTTTCGTTTCATAATGCTTAAAAGTTAAGTTTATTTTAAATTTGTTATTAAAAAATTTAAGATTTTTTGATTTTTTTGTTTTTATGGCTTTATTTTAGTTAAAAATAAGCAAAAAAATAAACAGAAAAAAGAAAAAAAGTTAATTCTGATTGACATTTTTGCTTATAAGCTTAAAAAAAGTCGGCCGAAAAAATGAAAAAAACTGGATCCAACCGAAGCCAAAGACAAGGAAGCAAACTTTATATTTTTTTAAAACCACCAACCATTAGAAATAAATTAGGGTAAATGTTTATACACATGAGCAGATCTAGGTAGATGCAATTGGGGTCAATTGACCCCACTGAAGAAGAAGAAGAAATTGTATTTTTTGTACATAAAAAAATTATACTTTCACCTAAATAAAGAAAAAATACACTACTTTGATCCTATTGAAAAAAAATTATACTATTATTCTATAATCTTATGATTTTGACCCCACTGAATTTATCCAACTATGATTATACACGTGATCAAAATATATGTCAGTGTTGTGTTGTGGTCAATGTGGTGTGTGTGGTCGTTGGCTCGATAATGGAATGGATTTTTTGGGAGTGGAAGTTGATTTATTTTGCCTGCCGTTTGAATTTTCCAACTCCCCCATCCCCTAAATTACCAATGAGAATTCAATCTCTCTCTCTCTCTCTCTCTCTCTCTCCGGAATATTGGAAGTCAAATATGAAAAGTTTTAACAAGCTGTGTGACTCTAAACTTTAAATTTTAGATAGAAAAAGATGAGAAGAGAAAATATAGTAAATATAGCTAGACGAAAGATAATATTAATGTGGTTCGAGCATAAGAACTTACGTCTACCAATACAGTGCCCATAAGAGCTTTCTTCTTTGTTTATAAATTACAATGTGTAAATTGTGTGTTACAGGTGAAAATTACATGGTCATAGGGATCTGAACGAGACAAATAATGTCACCAATTGTGTTTTTGATTTATTTTTCACGTGTCAATTATCAATAATCAATCAACCCATTCATTATAGGATTCTCAAATTTAACGCTAAACATGAAAAAAACATATGCAAGAATTGCTTATGTCAATACTTACGCATAGAAATTAACTTAAATTATTTAACAAAAGAAATTTCTAATATATGCATATCTGTTCATTGAACAAATAAATAAATAAACACACATCATGGCTTTTTTCTGCTAGCGATGGTGACATAATTTATTGGTTTTCACTAAGCAAAATATAAAATCGTCTCTTTATGAGTCAATTTTTTTTATCCAAACACAGTTTAAGTGATTCGAAAAATTGACCTCCCCACCACTACCGATGACTTTTTCAAATGAGCGTCTTCATATCCTCTTCGTACGAAACCCATAAACCAATGAACTGAGTGTTTTGTTAGTTCGATAGATACAATCGAAGCATCCACATGAGATTGACCAACCAAATAACCCATCGAGAAATTTTGTAGCATGTGGATCCCAATCGAGAAACGATCGACTGGAAACCTACTCGTGGATATTAAAACCTCGTCCTATCTTTCAACATAGGGGGATTGGGGAGGGTTTTTTCCAACATCTTTCACTTTCTTTTGACAGGGTCGTAATACTATTATATGAACAACATATTCAGTCGCTTTGTGCACCATATTGGGTTCAGCTTACAGAGACACTTCGATTCAGTACGGGTATGAGTTTTTTTTTTTTTAATTATTTTTTAATGAATTTTATATTTTTTAATTAAAATTTTATATTTTTTCAGTTTCTTTTGACGATAGAAGTCAAAACATATAAAAAAAACATTAAATATAAAAAAACAACTCATCTCATCGAGAACAATCAAAAAAAATTTTGATCAAACGGTGAATTTTTTTTTTACTAAAACTAAAAAAAATTCAAATGCCAAGAAATTAAAAAAACTCATAACACAAACTGGGCATTAATATGATTCAATGACATGTGTTATGTGAGCCCATTAAGCGATGTAATTGGTTTTGAACAATGGCGGTGATGCTTAATATAGTTATTATAGCCTTAATAAATGCTTTATATTATATCTGACCAAACTCGAATGAAAATAAAATACAAGAAAAAATCTAGGATTAATTATATTTTTGTCAAATTAAGCGTACTTTTACTATACAACTCCATTGTTGCTTATTCGTGCCCAAAAAGTCCATTTTTAAAAATTTTAGTGATGCAAATT
>BRYF01000015.1:5607500-5610000 GCA_030159135.1 Actinidia polygama | reverse complement strand
CAATATTGACTGTTGGATTGCTCGCCCCAGATTTCTACCACAACAATATATATATATATATATATAAGGATAATCATAGTATTCTTGATGCTATGTACACTCGTAAAGAATCAAGAAGTGCTGATCATACAACCATTGGTCCATTGGTATAGAATACCGACAACTCGTGCTGCGTTTGGATTCCTATGAAAATCTAATCATTTTCCAAGGGTGACCCAAATTAAAATATACCTATATTGCCTTTGCTGCAGGCCAGGAGTTTAAATCCAATGAGTTACATTTGCTACTCAAGTGTCAAACACAAAATCAACAGTAGCAAACACAACTGGATTACATGTCACTAAAAGGTTTAAAAGCAGAAAGAAAGGAAGGAAAAAGGGTGAGGTTTGATGAATAGACATGCCATCCTCCATAAAAGCTAAGCCCCACAACATGTTCTCTTCCCAAGTTTATAGCCACCACCTCCATTTCATGATGGGCACTGGATGGTATCTTTGAACTGAATAACAGCCGTGTCCATTGTATTATGTATTTGTTTGTCTAATCCTTAGGAACAGGACGAATAATTGAAGTGACAGAGCCGTGTTAGATAAGAGCAAGGCCTTGTTTGGACAATTAATTAATCAAAAACAGTTGACTCAGGACAATAGACTAGTACTTTAGAGCATTCAAAGGATTATTAGAGCAATTAGAGACAGAGGTGAGGTTGAAGGATCTGTTGTTTTAAAATTAAGTTCTGGGTGGTGAGCTTAAGCAAGAACAAGAAGTTTCTGAAACTGCTTATGAAATACAAATTGTCAATCCTAATAAAAAAATGTAGAATTATATTATAGGTATTATTGAGTGTGGAGCTTGATAGTACTGTTCACCAAGTTATGTGATTCGCAGATATGTAACTCTAAGTTGTGTAAGGCAAGGACGGAGCTAGTCTTTTGGCCAAAGTGTATATTATAAAGTCATTTTTTAGACTTTAAAGATTTCAACAGATCAACCCACATGATTTTCTCTCAAGGAGAAACACTCCTTTTAGGAGTATAGTGTCCAAAGGCTTAAAAGTTTACAATTTCCATTTCTCATGTCTCTCTGTTCTTTCTCCAGGATTTTTCTCTCCTTTTAGTTCCTGGATATTTTTGGAAAACTCTCCCTCTTTCTCTACTCATTCTCTTCGAAATTTCTTCACCGTTTCACTGAATTAGGGTTTTTAAATTTTAAAGACTATTTACAAAGGTAATAAATTCCTCTATTCAATTTTTTTTTGGTTTACATGTTTAATGCATTGAAAAAATTATTGTATCAAAATAATATTCTCCATCTTTATTATTTTCTTCATAAGGTTTGGCCTTCCATGTGATGAAATCCTAACTCCGTTCTTAGTGTAGTACATCTCCGATTACATAACTTGTATTTTTCATCCACATACTAAAATAACTGTAGTGGTTGCAGATATCGTTATGTTGGCTGAACCACGTAAATCTTATATCTTATGTATAATTGTTCCAGTTTGTTCTTCATTTTTTACATTCGTTTCCCTTACATCATACGTTAGGGTTCTGCTAATTCTTACCAATAGTAATACTACTAACGATAATAATGTTCATAACACAAGAAGCAAAAACATTAAGAAATCCCCCCTAGTCTGCCCCACTAGCTTCAATTCACAAGCCCAACAAGTTTGACTTGAGAGAGACCCAGGATCGAAGCCAGAAAATTTTACTATATTTAGTAGAAAAAGAAATAAAATTTATAATAGTTAATTCTTTATCTATTTTTCAATACGTTGTTTGATTATCTAATACTATTTCAAGTCATATTATTTGAATAAACGTCTATGTTATAATTTTGTATCACTTATTTGTTTATATGTATTTACATAATTAAGTTTACCTAACATGATTTTGATAGGAAAAAAATAAATTTACATATCAAATCAATAGAATTATGCTATTAAGTGCTAGAGTCGTGTTCAGATGAGAGCGCGCCTGTGGTATTACCACGGGCGCGCCTACGTGGATCAATGACATCCATCCATTTGGAGGTGGATGGGACATTTTTTTTTTACGTCCCATCCACTCCCAAATGGGTGGATGCCATTGAGCTACGTAGGCGCGCCCGTGGTAATACCACGGGCGCTCTCTCATCTGAACACGACTCTTAAGTGCTATGCACGTGTAGAATCTACTATATATAGTTGAAATACTCATAAAAGTAAAGGATGAATAAAGAATTTTTAAAACTCGGAAGGAGTCATATCTAGACACATTGTAAAATTCCAAAAACAGGAGGGTTATAACAAATATTGAAAAATTTGGAGAGGGCCATTGCCCCTCTTGGCCATCCCCTCCCTTCATCCCCTCAGAGACCATTGACACTGGTGACTCTAATTTGAAAGTGAAGGCAGTTGCACCATAATAGAAAGTGAATATAGAAAGAACAAGCACAAGATAAAACAATAACGCTACGACCATTTTGAAAATCTAAAAATATTGCCACGTAGCTTATG
>BRYF01000015.1:5595000-5602500 GCA_030159135.1 Actinidia polygama | reverse complement strand
ATGACACTTGTCGACTTTACAACTGCAGGGACTTTGGAGAATGTAGATTTTAATTTTGTCGAACCAAAAAATAAAAATGTTTTTTTTTTACCGTTAAGCTATTGTATCTACCACCACCCTCCAAGACTGAAGACTCATCCGCTAAGTCTGTATTTGGATTAAAAATTTAGTGAGGGAAAAAACTAAAACTAAAAAATATAGATAATATAATAGCTCCAAACGATTAAATCGTTTAATTTTTTTTTTTCATTATTAAATCCAGATTACAAACACAGCCTAAGTCAAATATAAAATAGGGAAATAACGTGCATTCTTATGACAATTTTTTGTTTTTAAGAGAAGGTTGTGAGTTAAAATGTGACAGTTGAAGGGCGTGCATGATCCGGCCTGAGAAACGGTCAATGCGCCTGCAATTTTGCAACACCAATTCACGTGGAACTAAACTAAGCAATCAATCTTTTAAATATTCTTGCAATAACAAGTCCCTGTTTGAAAATAACCATTAACCAACGTTGGTTTGGACTTAATTATTCGGATTTTTCTTATTCATCATTTGTATTGTGGGTTTTTTCTTTATTGAGTTATGTTTTATTTGATCTCCTTATCGAGCTTCTCTATAATAATAATTATGGGGTTGTAGGATTGAAGAAAATCAAACCCAGACAATATGGTGGTTGACTTGTGGTTCCCGATGAGTGGATGTTGTAAGACCATGCCTACAAGACAACAACAATGAGAAGGACCGCTCAGAATTGTTTTGGGGACAACACTCTGACGGTTAAGTTAATGACCGGAGAAGATAAAAGAAGAGAGAGCAAGAGAGCGAATTACTGGCTCTAGTTCCTAGAGAGGGAAAGTAAAGGGAGAAAGTATAGAGCTCAGGTATCTACAACTTCTTGGCAGATCTTAAGCCAGCTATGAATGCTTCATATTCTGCTTCATTATTTTTTACAAAAAAATTCAACCCAAGGTAGTATTCCAAAACTGCCCCATCGACGCTTTTCAGCACTACACTTGCCCCTGCATTTGGGCTGTTTTTGGTCTCGTTTACGTATATTGTCCAGAATTTGGATTGATTAATCTGAGGATGTTCCTGACGAACCTTGGGACCCTCGGTAGCTACTGGAGTTCCTGTCGAACTCTGCTCTCCCCTATGTGCAGAATCGGGATAGTCTAGTTCTGGACTCACAGTTCGAGATGATAACTCTACAACAAAATCTACCAAGACTTGGCCCTTAACTGTTGCCTTTAGAAGAAACTTGATGTCAAACTATCTGAGCTCAATAGCCCATTTGGATAATCTTTCGGACAAGTTTGCCTTCATGAGCATGTTTTTCGAGGGAAACTCGGAGTATGTTGCAATTGGGTGGGCTTGAAAATAGTTTATGAACTTTCTTGAAGTAATGACCAATGCTAGAACAAGCTTATCTACTAGGAGGTTCCTCTGTCAAGTCTTGCTAACAAAGCAAATGGAGCGTTGCTCTCAATCTATCTCCCTTAGCAGCACTGAGCTAACGGTGTGTTCAGGGACGATGAGGTAGACTTGGAGTAGCTAACCCTCATCTGGGTAGAGAGAAGTAGTGGCTTGATCAAATACTCCTTGAATTGTTATGAGCTAGTTCAAGGAACGCTAGCTCGCACTCATCTCCCCGTATAAACTTAGTATTTTTGCAAAGGAATTAAAAAAATGGGCAACACTTATTAAAAGATTTACTGATGAAACGGTTGAGTGTTGTCGCCATACCGGTTAGCTTTTGAACCTCCTTCGTAGATCTTGAACTCTCAAGGTTCTTGATAGCCACAATCTATTTAGGATTTGCCTCAATTCCCCATTGAGTGACTAAATTCTAGAATTTTTCCCGAGCTAACTCCAAAAGTGCACCTATTCGTGTTCAATCTTAGCTTATGCTTCTTTAAAATCTTAAACACCTCGGTGAGGTCCCTCAGATGGTTTAGCTCTTCTTTGCTTTTGACCATCATGTCGTTGATATAGGCATCCATGATACTCTCCATCAGAGGTCAAAACATCTTGGTGATCATTCTTTGGTACGTGGCCCCAACATTCTTCAGCCTGAAGGGCATGACTTTGTAACAAGAAATGCCCCAAGGGATGATGAAGGCAATATTCTCTCAATCTGGCTTGTGTATCGCTATCTGATGGTAACCTTGGTTAGCATTTAGAATGCTCAGGTAGGCATGGCTCTAGTTTGAATCCACTAGCTGATTGATCTTTGGGAAGGGGAAGCAGTCTTTCGAATAAGGCTTAGTTGAGACTTGTGAAATTGACACACACTCTCCGCTTACCATTTTTCTTCTTTAGCACTACTGTTGGATAACCAACTCGGGTAAAGAACTTATGTTATCGCACTTGTCTATCGTAGCTTCTCGACCTCCTCTATCACCGCGTTCAAATATTTTATCGTCGAACTTCGGGCATGACATTGAGCTCATGCCTGATGAAGCATGGATAAATTCTCGACATCTCGTACGGCGTCCATGCAAAAATCTCGATATTTTCTTTAGGAACTCGATGAGCTTGGTTCTCTCCCATTTATTCATGTTCGAGCCAACAAGAAAGAAGTGGTCCAAACTTGGCCCATCGAGCTTATAGCAAACTATGTCTTCAAATATCTTATCTTATGGGATTTTACCAACATCTTCCAACACTTCTTTATCTTCCTCCACAAATTGCACTCTTTTATAGCTACTTTAGTGGTCATTGTGGCCAAATAACACTACTTGACTGCAACTTGATCATCGTAAAGTGTTTCTTCACCCTTAAGGCTGACAAATTTAATGACTTGGTACATTGTGGAGGCGATTTTTTTCATCTTGTGAACTCAATCTAGTCCAACAATCGCATTATAGGGAGAAGGAGTATCAACAACCACAAACTCAGTCTCCAACTCTTGGGAATCGACTCAGGCTTTGAGGGTTACTGTTCTCAAGGGCCAATGAGCTTAAGCATTGAACCCGACTAACGAAACTCATTCCAACTTTAAATGAGTCTGAGTTAATTTCAATTGTTCAAATAAATCATAGTAAATCAATTCAATCGAGCTACTGGAGTCCACCAGAATTCGTTTGACATCATAACTGTAGATTCACACTTAGATGACCAAGGGATCATTGTGGGGGTGCTGGACCCGTGCGAGATCTTCCTTGGTGAATGTAATGCTTCCTAACTCAGATGAACTATGTCTTGGTTTCTTAGCCACTAGCTGGACTGAGAGGACCTCATTCATATGCTTGACGATGCAAATCTCCCCCCAAAACCTATTCTCGAGCTCGAGGTTATGGTGGACCCCCAATCATGTGAATAGTTTCGACGGGGAGGTCTTTCTCCATGGCATTGTCCACATCTTCCCTTTCTTAGCCAAACCTTGGATTAGGTCTGACATCGATTTCCTCAGCCTTTATTTTCTCTTGATCGATGAACTCCTGCAAGTACTCGACTTGCATTAGCTGATCCAAGAAAAACTTCAAGGCTCTACAATTTTTTGTAGTAGGACTTCTTTAGGATTTTGATAAGGAGCTTAAAGATCGGTTCTTTGAAGACCACATCGACTCCTTGCTTACCCATATTTTGCATTCCTCCATACTCTCCTTGCGACGTTTAAACGAGCTCTCTCCCCGAGAGGATGCTTTCCTACTGCTCGTTCAGCCTTCTTAACATCGTCCTTTAACCTGGCATACATCTCCACCTGAGACATGAGGTCTTGTTGCTCGGTTGGAAGGTTTAGCGTTAAGTCATCTCAAAGCTTCTCGCTAGGAGTCAGACCGAGCTTGTAGTTGACTCCCGCAAGCTCTTTTGAGCACTCTTCAATTTCGTTTCACAACTCCTAATACTTCCTGCTATAATTTTGAACAGTTTTGTTCTTTCCCTTCCTCAGCGTCAAGAGAGAAATCACACATTTTGGTGCTTTGGTGTTGATAACAAAATGAGCTACAAAAGACTCGAACAACTGAATAAAACTTTCAATTGAAGCCGGAGGAATTTTTTGAACAATTTCAGCCCAAGATCACGTAAGTTTTAGGGGAACACCATGCACATTAGTGCATCAAAGTGGTTCCAAAGTGTCATCATCGGTCAAAAATGACTGATGCGTGACCTCGAATTTGAATTGCCATCGTACATTATGAATTTTGGGGAGTTAAACTTCTTTGGAGGTTCCATTACCTTAATCTCGGAAGTGAATGAGGTTTGGTACCTCGGCAAGAGTTGTTCCATTTGAATGAACCTTGGATGTTGGCATCTAACCTCGCTAAGAGGATTGATCTTCAAGCAACCACTGCCTTCGTTACTAGTTTTGTTCTCATGTCTCTTTCTCCCTGCCTCTCTTGGCATTGAGAGCATAGTGAAGGTCCATGCCGGAATCATCTCGGCTCAGTGGATCCCTACGTCTGCCTAAAGCCATAGTTCAACTATCTTCATGACTTTTGCTTGGTCATAATGCGACATAGCTCACTTGCCTTTTGAGCCACTCCAAGGTGCGGCTCTCGCCCGACCACCCTCACCTAGGATGATGATTTACCTACGCTATGGTTAGGCATCTTCATTTTATTGGCCACTAATACTTGTCTCATTTCTTCCATTTCATCTCCATGCGTTTTATGGCCACATCTTTATAATTCACCGTCGGTAGGGAGAAACTGACATGGCCTTTGTAGGGGCCCACAACTGTCCTATGAGCATCGGCCAATAGCTTTAATCCCTTCTCTCCTGGTGTTCTTGGCACGAGAGGGAACTCCCCTTGACTTTCCCGACTGCCTCTATCGCCATTGTAGCTTTTAGACGCCATCAAGTCCAACCTTGTCGGATCTAGAGTCGATTTCTCATTGACGCCGCTAATTGTGGGTTTGTAGGATGAAAGAAAATCGAATGCAGACAAGATGGTGGTTGACTAATGGTTCTTGGTGACTGAACGCTGTATGATTGAGCCTGCAAGATAACAACAGTGAGAAAGAATGCCCGGAGTTGTTCCGGGAACGGCTCTCCTACTGTCAAGTTAGTGATCGGAGAAAATAAAAGAAGAGAGAGCAAGAGAGAGAATTCTTAGTTCTGGTTCTTAGAGAGAGAAAGTAAAGGGAGAGAGTGAGATTTGCTTATTTTACATAATAATAATAATATGATAAAAGAATACTACAATAAGAAAAGAAGTTCAAAACCTTTTAATTCAAACCAAGAAGGTGATGCTCAGAGGAAAAGGCTAGATAATTGAAGCCAACGTGATCTTTTTGATTTTTCATCCAAACAGGCCCTACCACAAAACTAAAGGTATTGTGCGGTGAGGAGCGGTGGGGACTGGGGAGGGCGAGGAAGAAAAGAAGAATGGTAGACATGGAGGTGGATGGCAGCAAGGCCGGATCAAGCATATGCAAGGCCTACACGGCAATATTAAATGAGGCTAATATACTATTTTATTTAAAATTTATTTTTTTAGTCTATTACATCCAAAATTATTGATAAGTCTTTGTATTTCATTATTATTAGTAAGTTATTTTTAATTAATAATACAACTAATTCACTTTTTTTTTTGTCACATTATTCATCTCAAAGAAGTTTTTATCAATTTTAATTTTGAAAACCTACGATGTGCAAAAGCGACTATATCATATATTGTCAATAAGATTTTAATAACACAACTGATTCACTTAATTTTTTTTGTCACATTATTCATCTCAAAGAAGTTTTTATCAATTTTAATTTTAAAAACATACGATATGCAGAAGTGACTATAACATGTATTGTCAATAAAATTCTATAAGCAATTTTAAATGAATCTAGTTTTTACTATTATTATCTAATACTTTTAATTTTTAAAAATTTAAAAGAAATTGTAAAATATATTTGCATATTAGCAATTGTTTCAAAAAATGTCATATTTTTTGTAAATAAATAACAGATGATGGAATCAGCTGATGGTTTGAAGTTTGAACACCAGCCCTCTCCTCCTTTGAACTCCTGAATTTCAAATTGCATTTAATTTAGGCTATATTTAGATCGATATTTTAGAAAGGGATGTGCAAGAAAAAAAATTTACCCAAAAAAAATAACAAAAATAACTCGAATTCAGACATCACATCCGTCTAAGAAAGAAAAAGTGTCTCAACCATGAGACTAAATTGATTCGTACTCCAAGATTCCAAACACGAATGCATTTATTGCATGTTCCTTGCCATTTTCTTTCCTAAGGGAATAAAAAACCAAAGTTGATGTGATTTTTCCGGCTGCAAATCTCAACATCACCATATGCAAGGTGTCAATATTTACTTTCAAATTTGGGCCCACCTAAATTGAATTGTTGCTTTCTTTAGTGGAATTAAACATTAATTAACTTACCGAAAATTGCTTGTCATTGTCCTAAACTACTTCTCAATTTATATTTTACACCAATATAATAATTAAATTCATAACTAATAAAGTGTAAAAAGAAAATAAAAGGAATAATACCCTAAAGTCAAATTTGGAAATTATTTATAAAGTACCATATGAGTTTGTGCAAATAATTACATCTCCATTGTAACAAGATGCCGTCTTCTCACTTGAATATATTTTATATTTTAATAATTAAAACAATATATCAATGTGAGTAAAAAATCTACTTTATGTTTTTAAATTTTATTATTTGCCCATTTTAAGGAGTCAAAGTTGTCATATTTTAAAAATACAACAATTTAAAACTTACTAGAGTGTTTGTTGTAGCTACATTTATGTTGAAATTAATTATTTAAAAGTAGAAGTTAGAAAATATCAAAATAAAAAATTATAATTTTTAAAAAAAATTATTTTGCCTGCATAGAGAGGTAAAAGTTGTGACAAAATACTCTGCTTAATAAGCAAAAGTTCTTCTCAATGAGCGGCAACAAATATCTCTACGTAAAAGTAGAAAAATGATTATGCCATATCAATTTACAATTATAGCAACAAAAAAGAAGTTCACAACATTTTTATAGTTGACTAGGGATGTCCACAGTCCGGATTGGTTCGATTTTATAAGAATTCAGTAACTAATTTATTTTTAACGGTTCTGAAAAAATGAGAATCGAAACATAACCATTATAAATATAGAACCAAATCAAAACCAATCCGTCTTATCGGTTCGGTTCCGGTTCAATCCAATTAGTATTCCAAATATTTTTATAAAATATAAAATTATAAACAAATGTGTTCATTTAAATAACCCATAACTTCATTAATACTTCAAGTCTTGAACTAAAATTAGTACAAAATAGTTCGTAGATTGACTCATCAAATGATGTTGCATCAAAAAATAGAGGATTTCTATCTCTGATCTATTTAATAGTAGAAAATCTTCTTTACTGTCAAAAATGAACTTTCCTTTAAATACAATAAAAACTTAAGAGGACCCAAATATTCAATTTGGGCGCAAAAGATAAGTATGGAATTCTGTAAATTGGTTGAATAGTGCACTACTAGAATGATTGTAACATGCACAGGACATCATAAGTGAATCACAAAAAAAAAAAACCAATGTC
>BRYF01000015.1:5582500-5587500 GCA_030159135.1 Actinidia polygama | reverse complement strand
GTTTCAACCGATAAAAAAAAGCAAAGCATCAACCTCCTTAAGCCCGACCGATGGGACTATTCCTGAACTGGTCGAACAGTGCGCACTTCCCAATGACAGCTTTGAGAATTGTTTTTTCTCACTCTTTGGTCATGTCAAATCAACTCTTTATGGAGAAGAAATCTCAACCAAAGAGGGGTGGTTGAGCCAAAGGGGGGTGGTTGGACAAAAAAGTATGGATGTCTTGACTTGGTGACGGAAGAGGGCCATGATGTGAGGGGGGCTGTTTTGGGGCAGCTTGCTGGGCGGCCTCTCACACGAGAGAAAAGGGGGATTGGTTGGCTGGAGCTTTGGAAGAGAAATGGGGACTTTTAATTTTGTTTTCTTTTTAGCTTAGGAGTAGTTTTAGCCTATATTTTTTTAGAGAGAAATGATAGATATGGAGTTTTCATTTTCAACCTTGGAATTCTTTAAACTATTTCATTTCCATAGTTGTAAGTTTTCTCAATTTTAATTTATACTATTATATTTTCATGTCTTCTATAAAGTTATGCTAAATTCTTTTGTTTTCTTAGTTCATCTTACACATAAGATTGAACCCACACCTATAGAGGGTTAAATTTATTGGCTTGGTTCAAAGACTATGTCAAATTCCAAACCTTAATTTGAATTAGTTTCTTCTTTCTTTCAAAATAATTTCAATAGTTGTTTAGGATTGATTAATGGTATTTTCAATACCAAAACTTAGAATTGCACACAATTTTTATTATTTGTCAACAAGATTACTGGGTGCAAGTAATGCTTAAATCTATTGCTTTGAGATTTGGTTGAGTTTATGAAAATATAATAAATTAGAACATCTAAGTTAGGAGAAGACTAGTATTTGAACCATGTCAATTTTTATATTTGTAGTTTATATTTTATTTCATAATCTTCTAAAAATTACAAAAATATATTTTTATAATTTTTACATTTGCAAAAAAATCCAATCTTGCAATTTAAGTTATATGCAAAAATGACATCAGTACTTCCAAGTATTATGCACAAATAACTTGTATATCAACCACATGTTCAAAAATCTTTATTGTCACAAGATATCGTTGGATTTTAGCTTTTGTGGAGAGAATGAAAAGCAAATAAAATAAGAAGCATATGATATATATTATTCAATTTGTAGGTATCATACATATATTTTATGCAATGCAGTTTGTGGTAAAAATTATGAAATATTGTGGTTGTAGTTATGAAGTTTTAAGGATTAATTACACTTTACCTACTTAAACTATTGACCATTCTCACTTTGCCCCTCTACCTATTAATTTTGTTAATTTGCACCCTAAAATTAACCTACAGTTTGCAATTGACCCCGCCTTTCAATTTTTGTTAGAAAATGGATGTAAAATAACACGCAGGCAATGCGCGGCATGATGTAGAACACGTGGATCAACATTTCAGATAAGGACAATCAATGGAATATATCGTTTAATATTTTTCAATTTACCCGTTCGACGTATAAAGGTATTCTTCATTTGCACCTTGAAGATTTCTTATTTGTGTGTCACGTGCTACTTATGGGTCTTTTTTTGTCCATTTTCTGGATGAAATTGATAGGTGGGATTAATTACAAACGGGAGATTAGTTTAGAGTACAAATTGAAAACAATAATGGTTAGAGAGACAAAGTGAGAATTACTGGATAGTATAAGGGGGACAAATTGTATTTAACCCAAATTTTAACTAGCCTTAACACTTATAATAAGCACTTTCGTAACTACCAATAATTTGTAACTACTACCAAAGTTTTTCGTAACTAGCCACAATAATTCGTACTTAAAACCAAATAGTTTCATAACTAACCACAATAATTTGTAAGTAACATCATTCAATTCATAACAGCCACAACAATTCGTAACTATTCACAATAATTAGTAATTAATGTTAAACACTTTCTTAATCAGTCACAATAATTTGTAACTAACGTTACACAATTTCATAACAATCTTAATAATTCGGAACTAACACAAGAAAAATGTGACTTGAATTTACAGTTCAATTTATAAAGAAATGGTAGTGAATATTATAAAGATTTGCTCATGTTCGGGGAGTTTTGAATGTGCTTTAATTTTGCATGCAAAAATAAAGTGTAATTACTCTTCTTTTTCTCATTTGGTGTTGGTGGTAGACAATAATTTGGCTAGATATTATGTTTTTAGGATATTTGTGGAAGACATGGTGTTACGTGGAGATCGGGGGTGGTATATTTACTTATTTGGAGAAAAATAGAGAATACTTTTGTAAGAAAATTTTGCAATCAAATGAGAAAAAAAGGTAATAAAATAGTATTTAAAATTGTAAAATTATAATATATTGCCATTAGATGCCGTTCCTTGATAATCCTAATAGGGGAGGTTAATGTAATTTTAGAAACGTTGGGGGAAGTCTCTGAAATTGTCAGATAATTAAATGTTATAAATTTTGTGGTATTAGTTATGAATTGTTGTGAGTAATTACTAAAATACATGTTGCCAGGTACAAATTATTATAGTTAGGTACGAAAGTGTATGGTGTTAGTTATAAATTATTGTGGCTAATTAACAAAGTTTGTGGTGTTAGTTACGAAATTATGTGACTTGTTACGAAAGTGTATCATCTAATGTGTAACATGCATGTATGGTACAAATTGTTAAGAATTTAATTGCATTTTGTTATTTGAATAAGTCTTTATTTGTCCTAGTCTTTAGGAGCTCGTATTTTTTACCAATTTTATAGGAGTATCAAGCTAATGGGATAAGTTTATTTTGAGTTAGTTCCTAAATTAGTGCAAGGTAGGTTCATGTATTCATCTATTTAAACAGCTGAGTATAATGAATAAAAACTTAAGAAAATAATTGCAGAAACTGAATTAATTTTATTCATTATACTCAGCTGTTTAAATAGATGAATACATGAACCTACCTTGCACTAATTTAGGAACTGAATCAAAACAAACTTATCCCATTAGCCTGATACTCCTATAAAATTAGTAAAAGATACGGACTCCTAAAGACTAGGACAAATAAAGACTTATTCAAATAACAAAATATAACTAAACTTAAATAAATAAATAATTAATCTTAATACCCTCCCTTAAACTGATATCTGCAGAAATCAGTTTAAGAAAAAACTTCACACAAATTTAAAAAAATAAACTAAGTTAAATTTGAAATTGGAGCACATCTCTCCAGACTTCTCAATTTCGTAGAGCACTTCTTTCCTTAAATTTCCTCATGGAGCACTTCTCTCCGGACACGGACACTGATGCACTTCTCACCATTTAATATCAAAGCAAAATTTCTTCTTGTACCATGTTTGATGTCTCCTATTTGAATCGGCAATCTTTTGCCAAATCTTCTTCATATTTTTTTGATCTGAGCTCACATTTGATAGTTTTCCCCATTAAGAATAGGGAGCATTTGAGAAAAGGGATTTGATGTCATAGATAATTTTCTGTGATTAAACTATCATCCCTCTAAATCATATGGCTTTGATGTCATAGATAATTTTCTGTGATTAAACTCTCATCCCTCTAGATCATATGACTCTGATACTACTGTTAAGATTTAATAGTGAAAGATATACGGAAGCTGAATTTTATTCATTATACTCAGTTGTTTAAATAGATGAATGCATGAACCTACCTTGCACTAATTTAGGAACTAACTCAAAATAAATTTATCTCATTAGCCTGATACTCCTATAAAATTGGTAAAAGATACGGGCTCTTAAAGACTAAGACAAATAAAGACTTATTCAAATAACAAAATGCACAAATAAATTAAATAGTATGTACCATATCTTTCTCCGTAAAATAAAGTATTAATTTTTTTTTGTCTCTCTTTCATTGTTAATATAATCGGATTTAAATTGAGAAAACAATGAATAAATACATATTTGCAATTATTTAGTTTAGCCAACTTGACCTGGATGCTCGAAGACGGACTTTTCCAACAAAATTAATCCATTCTCTCCTTCCAATAACAACATAAACTAAAGTCTCCATTTGAATCCACAAATATTTCAAATTTAGAAATTTAATAATATTATTAAATGAAAACAGTTTAAAATTAAATTTAATAATTTATATATAAATTTGAAAACTTTATTACGATAGATTTAAAATATCTAATAAGAATTAAAAAAATTTAAATTTAAAATAAACTATTTAAATTCACTTTATTATATTACATTTTGAGACTACAGAGTTTCTCGATAAAACGATTTACAATCCTTCCACGTTAAGAACGTCATTTAATCCCTCTAATCAACAATCCCATCTTATTTCAAAGAGGGAAACTAAACGCTTTCATTTCTTAATGGGAAATGATTAGGCTCCTCTTAAACACTCCGATTAGCCAATCCCAAGTACGTGGCTTTGACAGGTGGTTTGGGAATTGGGCCAATCATTACCTATTTTACTCCAATAAATAATATTAATTAATTTCTCTTTAATAATTCTCCGCCTCCCTTATCCTCTCTCTCTCTCTCTCTTCTGAACTCCGAGCACCTTCTCTGAACGTAGCCAACAGCCACCTATTCGATTCCCTTATCTTCTCTGATTGCAAGACACTATAAATCACCCATCCTTTGGGTCTCTGTTTCCCTGTATCGAGTTGCTGAAAAATGGGGGAAAATGTTGTTCTCGAGTTTCGTCTTGGAGTTTTGATGTTTCACTTATTTTGGAATGTCTCCTTTTTTGACATGGAAAATATCTGAATACATTTTCCCAGAAATGAAAATTGATTTCCATGGCCATTCCCACCACAAAGCTTTCAGTTTTCTAGAACGACGTCAATGTTCTTTTCCCAGACTGCTCTGGATGTTTTCATGGAAGGGTCTAGGGTTTTCTTATTTTGGTGAAGACAAACAGGGCTAAATTGGGGTCATTGGATGTTTAATTAGGTTTCCTAAAATGTAATGTTGTACCTAGTTTCTAGGGTGCTTATCTAGGTCGGAGGAAACGTAATGGGGGAGGACCGTATTCAA
>BRYF01000015.1:5547500-5550000 GCA_030159135.1 Actinidia polygama | reverse complement strand
AAAACTTAAAAATTATAAATAAGAATTAGAATAATAAAAAAAGTAAACAAAAACTATAAAATCTCCTATAAACAAATATACAAAATACCAATCTCTTAAATTTGTGTATGATTTTTCAAATTATTATAGTACTATTACATAGGGAAGGACCCAAGGAGGCGGTTGTGGGCGACCGTTATTCTAATTTCTTTTTTAAAAAAAATTTAATTTTATAATATTATTAACTCGTAATAACGTAAGTTCGCTACTTAAGCATTGAAACTAATAATATTTTATCGATCTAATGTTTAGGTTACAAATTCTGTATTTTTGTACATATAGTCTTTTTTCCAGAATTAAAATCCCGTGTCCGTTCCGGTATAACCCATCTTAAAAGAATCAGTGAAATTTTGTTGGTGTAACTAACCATGAGATCGACTATGCTGGATGAGGTTAAAGCTGTGAACTAAGTTCCAACCAAAGCGACCATGCATTTGCACTGGAGTGTGAAACCAATGGGCCGGCAATTTCTGTTTTTTCGGTTGACGGTATTTATTATTCCATTTTAAAGAGGAGGAGTGAGAGAGTAAGTGCATGCATGTCATGCATTCAACCGCGACGGGCACATGTTGTTACCATTTTCCACTCTTGTCCTCTTCCCAAAAGCCACTTGAAAACTGAAATCACCATTTGTATGTTTATACTTTGTTACGTGTATGTATGGAATACTCTGTTGTAAGGGCCTAGCAGGGCTTTTATGTCTCTTTGCCAAATAAGGAAGTTGCATATTCAAGGATATAAATGCACAAGTAATGTCCTCTAGTATGTTATAAGGGAATAAAATATCATTAGTTATGGCCGAGTTAGGGTAAGTACTACCGTCGAATTGTCGCTCTATAGCAAGTTTGACGGGATCTTTACGTAGGAGCTCGGTCGAGACATAACACTCAACAGGAATTCCGACGGCATGTTAGGGGCAGAGGGTAACTTGTGCGGCGGTTTCCTCTGACACCCTTACACTTAGATCGAGACGCCAACGATATACTAGAC
Organism: Actinidia polygama; assembly: GCA_030159135.1. NCBI lineage: Eukaryota > Viridiplantae > Streptophyta > Magnoliopsida > Ericales > Actinidiaceae > Actinidia > Actinidia polygama. The sequence continues at coordinate 5,548,971 of BRYF01000015.1, read as the reverse complement.
TAGTTACCAACCATGCCTTAAGGGCAAGGCAGGGTCAGCCACCTACTCACTGACACAACAGCTGGCGTGTCCCGACATATACCAAGATGCAGTTTGTCTAGTGACGGGACAGTTAACGCGTTCAGGCATGCATCAAACTGTGCTATAAAATGCCTCGCCCTTTCTCTTTCAAGATATGCAATCTGTGGCATTTCTGCTATCTAGAGCTAAAATTCTCTCTCTCTCTCTCTAAACACTTTCGATCACTTACTTGCCCATCGGAGAGCTATTCTCAGAACAGTTCTGACGATCGTTCTCACTATTTTTGTATTGCAACTCCGTCAGGTAGCTCAATACTACCGTCAACCGCTGATCAACCACCACATATCTCTCTCTTCGATTTCTTTTCTTTCATTTAGTATCCACATCCCCACATGTATGATTCTTCATACATGCCATTTAGGGATGTAAATGGTTCGTTGGGTTGTTTTTTAGAGAAGATTTATATCGAACATAATAAATCAGTTTTATATTTATTTAAATTGAAATTGATTGACAAATCTAATTAGCGGAAACAAATATTTTATGATTCAAGTGGATAGGTTCGGTTTTTAAATCAGTTTGGAGTAACAAATAAAAAAGGAAGACTAGCTTTAAACGTACATATAACAACGCAAATTTGTATACGCTCGAGTATCAAATGCATGACATATAGAGGTGAAAAGCTACAGTAGTCACATTGCTCCAAAATTACATACTCTCTTCGGATAACTATTATATACCAAATCAAACCGCTTAGCAAAAGAAAAAACTCCAAAACATAGATACCTCCATTGTGGGTTTTGTAATTCCAAAACATAGATACTTTCATCTATTGGCATAAACAACTCTTTACACTCGAAACATTATAAGATGGCGCGCATTAGACTTATAAAAGTGGGACGTTGACATAATTGATATTATATATATATATATATATATATATATATATATATATATATATATATATATATATCACCGGTCGATTTCAATAAATTTGATTTCTTTATTTCTAAAATCGGAATTGAACCGAACCTAAAAATGATTTTTTGTAATTCTAGAATTGAAGTGACAAATTCAATTGAAATCCAACCAAAACCGGTTGGTTTGATTCGATTTGGTCAGTTTAATCAGTTTTTTAACCCCTCTAATGCCAATGATCAAGCTAACATATTAGAGTAGGGACCGCTCATTCATCCAATTCGCTCCAACCTGCCCCACTATTCTGCGGTTTGAGAAAATGCATGAGTTGGGTGTGGCTCGCTACAAAATACCATTTGTTTAGTATATAAGACTAATTTGAAGGTTTAGTATATAAGACTAATAAATTATATGTTATTATTGGATAACTAAATATAAAAAATAATTAATATTGGCTTAGTTAATTAAAAATGTAAGCTATAAATTACAGTTCAATAAAAAAATTATGCACAAACTACAATTTAGTGTTATT
>BRYF01000015.1:5527500-5530000 GCA_030159135.1 Actinidia polygama | reverse complement strand
CAAAATTTAGAATCTGAAAACTTTTTTTGATCCAAATTCTAATACTGTAGTAGCAATGTAATATTTTATGCATAAGAAATCTAAATATAGGTATTAACTATAGGATAAAAATTGAGTATGTGATAAATCTAGCTAGTAATTTTTTCACTCCCTTTGTGTTTTTATTATGGTAAATTTACTTAAATGTCCTTCTATGTAATGAAAACAATTGAGTAAAGATGGTTATTTTGAAAAATTTACTCTATGAAAGTAAAAAAAGGAATGCAATTGGATAAATCGAAAGTGTGAAAATCACTAGCCTAAATCTAATATTGTGTTTTGATTTTCATAATTTTGAGATTGCAAAAGTATTTCCAAAAACTCTTATCAAATACAGTCGAAATTTAAATAACTTAAATTTTTTTTTATAAAAATCGCCAACTACAGTGCTTAAATTTAAGAGATGGGCCCAGAGTAGAAGATTCTAGCCTTCATCGTACTCTAGTCCAAATCAAAACCTTGGGCGGTCCTAGTTGGTCCACGTAATAGCTGAGAAGTCCGGTTTCCACTCCATTTAGAAACGAGACTGATGGGCTAGATCTTGCAATCTATCTGCTAAGCCCATTCGGCTTCGTACGTATATATAAGTGGGCCTACGCCGTTTGGGATGGCCAAAATCTTGGTGGGCCAAGCGATTGGATCCGGGCCTGTCTTGGTTTTTTGTGCTGATTCTATATGTCCCCAAAAAGTTTCTCTAGCCCGATTTTTATATTTTGATAACTTTCACTGTTCTCCCTTGAGGTTTTTAATAATTACAGCTACTCCTCTATAGTTTTTAAAATAACACTGATTTATCTTACTTTTGAAAAACAAAAATAGCAAGATTATCCTTATTTTTGTATTGAATTTCGATAAAAAAAATTATTTTTATAAGTACGTTTTGATAAAAAATTTAGATCATTTTTTTAAAAAAATATTACTTATTAGTAAAAACTAAAAATAGAGTAGTTTATAAATAAATACTATTTTAAAAAAGAGAGAATGTTTTTATTTATTTTTTTATTTTTGTAAATTTTATTAAATTCCCTAAAAGTTTCTAACAAATACAGACTATCCCTTATATTTTTAAAAATATCACATACCTGCTTTATTTGTGAAATTATTATCAAGATTCTATACTGGGGCTAATTTGTTGATAAAAATGATGAGATTGTCCTTAAATTTAAGTATTCTAAATTCTTTTTCTTAATACACCAATTAAACACCAATTAAAATGAAAAAAATATTCTTTTTTATAAAACATCATTTATTTGAAAATTACTCCATTTTTGATTTTATCAATAAGTAATATTTTTTAAAAATTGATCTTAATTGTTTATTAAAACGTACTTAAAAAATAAATTCTTGTTATCGAAATTCATTCCAAAAAAGGGCAATCTTGTGAAAGAAAATATAAAAACTAAAAAATAAGGATATTCTTGCCATTTTTGTCAACAAATTAGCTCTAGAGAGAATCTTGATAATAGTTTAAAAAGTATGAGAAATTTACAAAAATAAAAAAATGGACTAGAGAGAGAGTTTTTGGGTCCATAAAGAATCAACCATTTTTTGGTTTGTTTTGAGAGTAAATTTTTTCTTAAATTACACTAATGACCTCTAAAAACGTGACAAAACCTTTGGAGTAATATATATTTATTTTGGAAAAGACAAAACCTTTGGCAGCTATGAATTTTAATTTTAGGATTTTAAGGCCCCTAGTTAAAAAAATAGATTTTTCTATTTTTTAAATTAAATAGGTAAAACTTAGGATTAAAAAGCCACTTTTATTTTTTTATTTGGAGTAATTAAAATATTATCCATTTTTTTATTTTGAAGTTTTTTTTTATTTTTTTATTGTAGTGCCACTTCACAAAAAAATTACTCCGACAAATCACAAAAGGTGGTTATAAAAAAAGATGAAAATGATTAAAAAACACCTCAAATAGCCTTTAAAAAAATTAAATTATTTTAGCCCCAAATCAAAATATAAAGCTAGCTCAAACGGGGGACTAAGTCAAAGCTAGCATTGATGATTAGCAATGAGTTGAGTGAGTCTTTCTTTTAAAAAAAAAAAGAAACAACGTAAAAATGATTTTTTTTTGTTTTGTAAATTCATTTTCTTCCCTCTCAATAAATATATCCCTATAAATCCGTAATTTTAATGCGGTCTTAAAAAATGATAGAGAGATAGAGATAGAGAGAGCAGACGCTTAAACAATTTAAAGAGAGCGCAAAAAAGAGAGAAAGAGCACCTAATACGCTCTCGTTCGTTTTGTATGTAATATTGCTAGTATGTTATATCTTTTTAGGAAAATAAAATATCAATGGATATTTTACACATAAATTCATCTAAAATGACATGATAGTGATATTGTTAAAACAATTGATTCAAATAATGAGTCATTTATTTAAAACAAATAGATCGTCGTAGAACGCATCATTTTTATTTTTTAACCCATTGGTGGTGTCATTATGATGCCTA
>BRYF01000015.1:5500000-5502500 GCA_030159135.1 Actinidia polygama | reverse complement strand
TGATAGCCCTCACGCTCGGATAGAGACGTCGTCTGTTGATCATGAGATACAAACCATGCTGTAGGGGCATGGCTGGGTTAGTTGCCTACTCAGTGACACAGTAGTCAGAGCGTATAAGCACGCGCCGAGCTGCAGTTTGTCAAGTGACAAGACAGTTAGTGCGTCAAGTCACACGTTGAGCTAATGTACAAAAGGAAATACTATTGTTCTCATAAAGGTATGTGCAACCTAGCTATTGAAATTACATACACACTTTCTCTCTCAACATTTTTGAACGTTTAACTTGATCGTCGGAGTGCCATTTTTCGAAAACAGCTCCGGCGGCTAGTCTCACCGTTCTTATGATTGCAGTTAGGGCATCGCAAGTTAACTGGACGAATAGTTGAAGCTATCTACGCAGCCAAAGGATCGCCGTGGGTTTGTATTAATAAGCTTCGAATATACAGACAAAGTTTTGTTGTTTTGAACTTGTTTTCAAAATTGAAACTAAACAATAAAAGGAAACTTAGTAAATAATCATTAAGGAGAAATAACTATGACTGTTATTCAATTAATAAGCATTAATTATACAGATAAGGATATTGCTTTTTACAAACAATTTTTTTAGAAGAAAAATGCTTTTAATATAAATATTAGTACGCATAAGTCTATAAACTCTCTTACATTGGTTATGTGGACCTCAACTACTATGTATGGAGCCTTATAAGTCCCAAGTTATGTTGGTGTTAGAAAATGACTTATTTCTAACGTCGTGGCAGTGAGTTTTTTTTACTTATGAAAATTATGCTTTTGTTTAAAACAAGTTCTAGATACACAATTAAAACCATAACTCCAATTTTATCTTCTATCAAAGAGTGAATCCCATAGTAGAATCCACGTATCATAGAACCCACTTCTCCTAAGACGGATTTAGTTAAGAGTTATGAATCTAAATTGGTTACGTAAAATTACTCTATGCTTAATGTCTTTCATATTTTGTACTGTAATACACCTTATTGTAAAAGTAAGCATTCATCTTAATAAGTAAATGATAAATATAGCCCAATTTGCTAGTTGAAATCGCAACCTAAACTGATGTGGCTATTGTCACTTTGAAACATGGGGCCCACTTAGTCACCAAATGACCGTACTGAATTAATGGAAACTAATTAAATAAGACTAGTATTTTCACAGTCTCTTTTATTTAATTATAATTATTTTTTATCATTATTATAGTGAATTTACCTACAAGGTAAATAATATTTGAGTAAAGTGGGTAGTTGGGTAAATTCATCATAATAAAGATAAAAAGATAAGTACAATTAGACAAAGAAGAGGAGTGTGAAAATATTAACCTTAAGTAATCATTAAAGAGAAATAAATATGACGGTTTTATATTAAATACACACTAAGTATGCGAAGTAAGTTTTTTTGGAAAGGAATTTGGATTCTTTCTAGTAAGTAGAGAAATTCAATCTAAAATATATGAGAGGGGTTGTGAGACCCATATTAGTGGATTGAGTATAATATTTATGCTAAATAAGTTTTTTTGGAAAGGGAATTGGATTTTTTCAGTACTAAGAGAAATTCAGAGGGATCGTGGGCCCGACATCGATAAATCACATTGTGGGACCCACACCCACTTTTTATAAATCTTGGATTCAATTTCTCTTGCTATTGGAGAGAAGCCAATAAGTTTAATAAAGAACAATTTATCTCTTGCCAGTATTTTTTTACTTTTTATTTTTCTCTTTTTTTATGAACTCAAATATGTTTTGTTTAAAAATGAATACCATTGGGTCCAATTATACACATTAACTTTGTTGTTAAGCTAATTTTAGTAATAAGTAGCCAATAACTGAGACGATAATTATATGGTTGCATGTCCTAATTAAGGTTGAGCTAGTTTGTTTGTTTTTGAGTTAAATTAACTGTTTTTATTTTTTATTTTTTTTGTACCGTTTGATCAAAAAATTATATTTTATTACAGTTAATATGAGGAATTTAAAATATAAAAAAAGATAAAATTTTAATGTGAAATTAAAAATAAAAAACTAAGAAATCAAGACAATTTAAACTGCACCTAAATTGCGTTTTGAACTGCTCAACCCCCAAATTTAAGGGTAATGTTATGGGTACACCTAACTTGCATCCCAAATGTACATCTGATGAGGTGGAGCATTTGAATTGGCTGAAAGGATTAGCCAATTCAAATACTCCACCTTATCAGGTGTGCATTTGGGATGCAAGTTGGGTGTACCCATAGCATTTCCTCAAATTTAATGGGTCTATTTTGGTAGTAAGAAGTGAAATTGTTCCAGAACTAGGTGATAAAATTCATGCATCTTGGGCTGGCCTAGCCCAAGCCTGAGACAAAACTTATTCTAGTTGTTTGTTTTGGCCGAAAGTGTAAAATGTATTTTCGCAATATAAGACTCGAAATCACATATCAAATCTGGCATGCGAACTTCCATGCATGCGAACTCCCAGTCTTTTTTAGGCGAAACTTTAACAACCGACA
>BRYF01000015.1:5467500-5470000 GCA_030159135.1 Actinidia polygama | reverse complement strand
AACCTCTCTATGCTGCTAAGAAGGGTATTCCATGCCAGAGTTTTGTGTGGAAGTTGATGCTACAGGGAAACCTCCATAAACTTTCCTAATTCGATGTGGTGATGACTACTTTCCCCGAAGTGTGGTTTTTGTAAGTCCTTTGGACATTTAAATGCTTAATGCTCACAAGTACCAAAACCAAACCAAGATCAAACTGCTCCCCAATTTGAGGAATGTCAGCAAGTCCCCAACAAAGGTACTAGTAAAAGCAACAAGAAAGGTAAGACAAGCAAAACAAACCCAAATGATTGGAACCTGGTAGTTGTTGAGAAACCTAGACTGGAAGAAAGAGACCAGGAGGAACCAATGGGAAATCAACCAATAGGCACGGATTATGATGGCCCGAGCAATCCAAAGCAGCTGAACACACGGAGGAAGGGAAGAGGGCTGAACTCATTAGTGATCCAGATCCTGGGGAAGCTACTGCTGGTGACCTCCTGAGTCCTGCACCAAGTAGAAACATGCTTAATAAGAAATAATTTCTTCGGAATATGTGAATTCTGAGCTCAATATTGCTGATCAGCTAAGGTGACTTGGATCCAGCACCTTTTAAATGAAAGGAGACGTTATTAGACTCTACTGATCATCCCTATAGAAGTAGTGTTGTGATATGCGACAGGTTAGGGAGGGTAATCCCTGAATAAATCCTAGGCAGGGAACATTGAAGAGCTGAACAACATCAACCAAGAAATTGAGAAGCTCATCGCTCCTTATAGCTCTCGCGATTTCGCAGCGTTGGAGTGTCCTGTGTATGTTTTCTTGAGTGTGCAACCACGCACGAACAGCGAGCTCTAGCACGAAAAGCTCGCAAGCTTTTGAGAACAAGATTGGAGTGTCTGCGCTGATTATCCGGTAGAAATCACATTTTAAATAACAAGAATGATTCTACTAAGGTAATGCCAAATCTATATTCTGAGATCTCCATCCTTTGCAATGCCGAAGTCGGTCTCATCATCTTCTCCACCAACCCTCGAACTTAAGTCCTCTAGTTCAAGATATAGTGCACAGCAGCACAGTCATTAAAAGCACTAACCCGCGAACTTAAGTCCTATAGTTCAAGATATAGTTCACTATGATCCTTCAGAGGAAAACTATTAACACTAAACAAGGTTGAAATCCGGAAGACACCTACACCCCGCACGTTATCATGTTGCCCGTACATATCTATATTGATTTTCAAATCGAACTTTTGAAACTTGTGGGGGAATGTTAAAAATTAAAGTTTTATTTTAAGTTTCAAAACTTCTCTCTGCAATAATTCTATTATTATAATTCTTAAGTTAAAAATCTTTTCAAATTGAATATATAAATTTAATGCATTAGCCATGACTATTTCCTACATGTATATCTCATCATTATATTCTTGCGGTTAAAAATCTCATAACATCTTTTAATTATAAACATAATTGCAAAAGTTTCATGGGTTTAAATCCTAATTGAATTTCTAGCCATTGGAGCCTTTCCCATAACAATATATAAACACTCCAACTCTATTGTATTTCCTAGACAAGAATTACAAAAGAAAGATCTTTGAACTCTTCTCTCTCCACAGTACTTTTTGTAATTTCTACCTTCTTTCCTACAAATGTTTTTCTTTCTAAATATTATTTTAAAGGTGAACATATTTTATTTTTTTGGCAACTCCAGTTCGAGGCTTGGTTCTTTTTTAAGATAATAAGGATGATTGATAAGAATTCTTGTTGAAGAGTTTTTCTATACTCTATTCTATAAAGAATAAGGATAATTACTCCTTATTAAGGTTCTTTTCCATTAATAAATGTATATTGTGGTTATTCTGAAAAGTGAGAGACAAAAAGAAGAAGGCGAGACAAGAAATTAAAGTGTAATAAAAGGGGGTTTTGTGTTCAAATAAATTCAAGATCCTATAAAATATTTTTTTTGCATAAAATAAAATAGAATAATTACAGATTTTACACTACAGTTGGTATCAAAGCAACTAGGTTTTCTGAATCTATACATCCTGGAATTGATTGTATTATTTTGCACTCACTCATTCTCCAAATAGTTAACGAGTATGAATTAGTTCATAGGCACGTATTCTTCTCTCTGACGTTCCTATCAGTGTTAGTGCTATACTTTTTCATTGGTAAACTTACTTGATGGCTCAGCTCTACATGCATGGTATAAAAACAATGAGAATTACTGTGTTAATCCTTTCGTGATCCAAATTATGGCCCATTGAGGATTATTGTAATGAATTAAAAGCACGGAAACTTATGGATTGAGATTAAATCATTAGTTATCGAGGCAAAACATTGGAAAATCATAATCCGAAAACATGCGCATCCATGCAGACTCAAACAATACCATAAAATATATATCAATACACAGGTATATTAGAAAAAAAGTTCAGAAAGTCCAAAATGAAACTTACAGAGATGGTTTGAAGACGACCGGAAAACAGAAACTGGTCAGGGAATGATCGTCAGCAACAGAATCA
>BRYF01000015.1:5437500-5440000 GCA_030159135.1 Actinidia polygama | reverse complement strand
TTTCTTCTAAAGTATGGTTGGAACTTCAGGAAAACTGTAATGTTAGATGGCCAATTAGACCACAGAAATAAAGTGTTAACTTCGTCTAGTCTACTTAAAGAGAAAGACCTTCACTCTATCAGTAAAAGGCTAGTATTTATTGGAGCAGTCTACTATGTATGGCTGGAAAGGGCTGGGATCATCTGTCCCCATACTATGTCCCCATCTTCTGTCCGGGTTCTCCTTGCGCTGCCACGTGTTCATAATTAATCCCAACCTTTGATTAGGTTAGACCTAAATACTCTACAAATCCTATCCAAAGAGAAGATCCCTCAATTGGTTGTTAAAGTCTTTGACTTGAATGTTGCTATTTTTCATTCCTGGGTATTGCTACGCGATTGAAGTAATTAGTGGTGCTGAGTATGAGATTTAAGTGGATATGCAAACTGTGACGAGGAAGATCGGGAAGTATGAAGGTCTGCTCCTGATTCACCGGTGGCAGCAACATGGACAAGTCGAAAATGGATGTGTGTGCGTGTCTATATATATATATATATATAGATAGATAGATAGATAGATAGAGAGAGAGAGAGAGAGAGAGAAAGTGTGTCTAGCTCTAACCAAGGGTTAGGATTAATTTTGGACACTGGCAGCACAAGGGAAACCTGAACAGAAGATGTGGACAGAGTATGGGTCAGATGATCTAAACCCGACCGGAAAGGAATAGTAAAGTTTTCCAAAATGAAAAGAAGCCTGAAAATCTGATAATTAAAAAAATGTTGAAAGTGTCGGGGCTAAAAAACCTACTTTAAGAAATGCTAAAAGAATAATTCAAATGTTTGGTTTCAAAATGACAAAAATCTTCATGATGACATTTTCAATATGGGTTGATTTCCAGTATTGTTTACTTCAGTATGTGCAAAAGCTGTACACCCCATTTCGGACGGCCCTAAAGACTTAGGAATCACCAATCCCATGAACCAAAAGAAAAAAATATGATAACACGCCATAACAGTAACAAATTAATCTGTAACCAACTTAAATCAAGAAAAATCCACAACCCAAACACCTACAAAATGAGTTTGAGTAGGAGTCTTGATTTTTGGAATATCTCAAGTAAAAATGTGAAAAGAAGAGATCAAACAATAAAATAATTAATGTGTAAAACCGATACGTGGAAGAGAAAACAACTAGAAAAGGAAACAAAAGGGAGAGGAGATTTCATATCATGGACCAAGTTTCCTCATCAAAATTAGCCTTAAGCATTGGGTTGAATCTCTACTGCAAAAATTAAATAGTTGAAGAAATGGGAAAAAATGTAACCCATTGAATTAAATATCAAACCCAAACCTGTTAATAGAAAATGGAAAAAAAAAAAGAAGAAAAAAGTGGAAAGGTCTGGTATACCTCAACGCCAAGATGCTCCTAGTGCGATTGAATTGAAGTTCAATATGGGCCATGGCAGCTCATTCGGGCGACAACAGTACAATAGTATCATGTATCAGAAAAAAATCGATGGCATGTTAGGGTTGTGAGAGCAAGGGTTGGTCATCTAAGTCTCGGAGAGGCTGTGTATGGCTTGCTAGATGGAGACGTCAATGGAGGTTGAACGATCTTAGCGTTTTGGGGGGGTTCTTGTTTATTTCTTCTCTCTTTTTTAGTTTTTGGCTACAGTTTGGATATGAACGCATGATTCAACCAAAAGAACCTATGATTGGGTTTGGTTGGATGGAATGGAATGGTCATTCTAGTGGAATAATAATTCCAGTGTTTGGTTGATCAAAAAGTAATAGTATAGTCATTTCATTTGAAATGACTATTCACTAGCACATAAGAATGACCATTACCCTAAAATAATAAAAGAATTTTCATTCCACTCTTTACAAAATGAGAATGAGAATGACTATTCCTATATCATTCCATTTCAATCCCATTCCATTCTTTACAAAATAAATTCCATCCAACCAAACACAACAGCCTATACGATCCATACAATCAGGTAGTCAGAAGACATATTTCATCTACTTGGAATACTAATCATGGTTGAAGCTCACACTAACAAATTTAAATAAGTCAGTCTAACATAACAATTCAAAATCAACAAATCGATTCCGAATGACAAATTAACAATCGAAAGGAGTGGGAAATAAATTTCATTGCTGAGAAATCTAAGATAAGCGAAGTAAATTTTAAACGCAGAAAATGATGAAGGCTTTCCACAATATGTCCATTTTATATGTAAATCAAAACGTACCAAACCTTCCTTCAATCTCAAATTTAACACATTTCAATTGACAATCGGGTATTTCAGCTAGTTCCATAGATATGGGGAGTAGAATCATAATACCTCGTACATTCATCAAATAAATCTTCAGCCCCTTTTGACCATCTAATTAGTTTGGTGAAAGTTTGGTAACATAATCTGAGCCATTGGATAAAGAATATAGTGTCTTTAAGATAGAACTACCATCTACAACAGTAACAATTACTTAATCCAAGAAATTAACACATTTGATCAATT
>BRYF01000015.1:5425000-5432500 GCA_030159135.1 Actinidia polygama | reverse complement strand
CAGACATAATGGAAAATGAAAGCAGCACAAACTCTCAAGCATGGCAAAGAAATAATTCTTAGGGAACCGCTCCATAAGTTCTTGACTAGAATTTATAGTTGTCATCACTAATGAAGGCCCATCAAACAACAAAAATAAGCTCCCCACCTATCAGCTTTATATAAAATAAACTCAGGCTGCTCAATTGTACAACGCCAAACAGTAGACCAACTGATAATCAAAGTTTTTAAGGAAAATAAGATATCCAAAAACTCCCGGGTAAAATAAGGTATTCATACCAGAAATTACATAGTAAATTAGCACATATACTTGTGACACAAACAGCTGTCCATTAAAATTCAGCCTCACTCTGTCTATTAAAAGCCACTCTATTTGAGTAATCCGAGAAGTCGTATTACTCCAATGGAAAAGAAAATAATTATAATAATGAAAAAGAATCAACTAAAAATACTTTTTCCCACATAGAACCCTTTCCCTGAAGAAACAGGTAAATTGAATCCAAACAAATTCTCTTCATACTGCAATATTAATATTGCGTACAGTCTGAAAGCAAACTCACCACAATATTCAGATTATAGTACCAAGTTAATTGATTTGCATCGTCATTTCTAGTCATGGCTACATTTCATTCAAAAGCACCACAAGTATGCAATACCAAATTACCTTGTAATATATAAAACACAAAAAAATAGCTTATCCAAGTTCCATGGGACATCAGGGCATGTTGATTCATCTGAGCAAGAGCTCCATTATAATCCCAAAGCTTGAGAATAAACCAGAAAACCTTTGAGAAGAATCTATTTTGTACAGAAATAGATTTTGGGATAAATTTATTCTTTGAAAATCACAATCTAGCCATTTCTGCTCCATTATAATAGTAGTAGAAGTAACAGAAAAAGAGAATGAAAGAAATTCTCTAGGCAAGAGGGCCACTGCTTGGTCCTGTCATGAAATTCTTAGGCTCCAATTGGGAGAATGCGCTTTCAAGTCTGACAGCAGCCAAGGTTAGGTATATCTCCAGTCAACCTTGCAACACTGTCAACAATCATGGATTAGCACAAGAGAAGAAAAGCCTCATATTGTATATTAATAGCAACAGAACAATAACAGACCTGGGATAATTTTTGTGAATAACTTCCCGTTGGTGATGTCAAAATGGCCAAGAAAAGATAGCTCATCAGAAATTAAAGCTCAGATGTTGTCTGATAACTTTTTCTAGCCTGATTTCTGTTTTTGGTTTCCGAAACAAAAACACATTTGATAAATGCTGGTTGCACAACAAGAAAATAATTAGAATTACTTGAAGAATTTGATCATCGAAGACAACCAACTGGCTTCAGGGTTATACTAAACTCCAATTTTTGTTTGATTTTGTTTTCCCAATATATTCTTTGGAGAAACACAGATGAGAACTTTGATCAAAATGAATAAAATTTCAGCAATATTGAAACATTCAGATTTTTTCGAAATTCATAAGCAAATTATAAAGGAATTAATACCAATTAAATAGATTAATTCAAAATCTTATCATTTCAATCCCTACAAGAACATAAAGTTTCTGATTCATTGATGTCCCAGTGATGATGAGGGATATGACAACCTCTCAATGTCTCCGAGGAGGACCTAACAGTTCCTGAAATCCAATCCACTTCACAATCTTAGTTTCCAGAAGTTCAATCAATAAAGGACAATAATAGCCATGTGAAGACTTAAAAAAAGGCATAAAATTGAAGGAATTTCATCTAAAAAACATCAAAAAACAATATCTTATGGTCTATGTCGTGCACAAATTTTATATTTCTTCTTCAAATTCAGTTGAGACTTGGGAACAATATTTAGATCCATCATCCTTTCATTTTCTTTAGGCTAATATACCCTAATCTCCCATGCCACGTATCACAGGATTCAACATTCAAAACTTGAGAAAAAATCTCATTGACTTCAAATGTAACATTACATTCAAAACTTGAGGAAAAATCTCATTGACTTCAAATGTAACATTCAATTTAAATAGACCATCAATAGCATAACCTTTTCCAATAAAAACATCATTTATCATCTAGGAAGCATGGACACTCCAAACAAGGTGCCGTTGGTCGGACACGCCATGCCTATATTTTCATTTTTTTCCTGAAGTCAAGACACACGTGGGACACGACTAGGACACGCGTACCTTCAAAGGACACAACAAGACACTGCGATGTACAATTTGCAATTTTTAAAAATATTATCAGTGGTCAAAGTGAAAAATTATACTCCCTTCGTCCCTATTGCAGGTCCATTATTCTATTTTGGGATGTCCTAATAAATATGTCAAATTCAAAAAGTCAACAAACACAATTATGTAACTTTCCCCTTTCACACTTTCTTTTTTGTACGGAAAATTATTTAAGTAACATTTCAACCAAAACAAAAAGGTCAAATGTAATTATTACAGAGGAAAAAGTAAAAAGTCAATGTAAAGAAATTGTAATGGTTTGATGTCCTTAAACAGTTGAATTCCCCCAAAAGAACCTCCAATATGGGACGGAGGGAGTAAATTATTAACATAGTTTAATATAATACACTTAGAATATAGATGAAGTTCTCATGATAATAATATATTATGTTTACCAATTATGCACACCCCAAAAAAAATATTGTTTGCACATCATTTGCTTGGAATCATTAGTAATGTCTTAGAGCACAAAAATTAGAGGCTGCAACATGCTAATGAATTAATCATTTGCTATATTTAGATTGGTTTTTATTAATTTTGGTTGTTTGTAGATATAATGCCCATATAGGTAACACATAAAAAAATGTTGTATTCTCGTCGTGTCTGTATTCTGATTTTTTGGAGATTTCCAAATCCCGTGTCCGTTTGCATATCTGTGACTGTATCCGTGTTTCTTAATTTCTCATTATTACAACTCGATTAGACTCTAATACGACTTTGTAACCCACTATATATAGATTCCCCCTAACTTCAGGAACATGCAGCACTTCTCTTAGCATCAAAAACTTTCACGATGTCATCTTCAATTCCACATCTCCAATCCCATGAACTCGTGAGGTTGAATTATTTCCTAGGGGTACACTTCCTCCACTTGATTCATGATAAGATTTAAAATATTCGCGATCAAAACAAACATGTACGCTAGCACCCAAGTCTAACCACCAATCCTCATTTTGATTACCAAAATTCACTAAAGAAGAACTATACCTAAAATACGGTTTGACTTGATTTTCCTCTCTAGCACATTCAATTCAGCCCTTGTATTCCTTTGGTTTTGCACTGGATCAAACTTCTTGTAGTAGTAATCTCTAGCAAAATGATTGGTTCTCCCACAAACATAGCAACGGTTGCCTCCTTTCCCTAAGCCCTCGGGTTTGTCTCTAGGTTGATGGTGCTAGTTTGGTTCTGGTTTTGGTTTTAATCTATATTTTGGTTTGAAGTTGTTTCTCTTGTTGAAGTGATGTGGCCAATGGACGTTGTTTAAATTGCAATTCGGGTGGTTGTTATTCCAATTGTTTTCAACAATGTTCACTTTGTGTGGTCTCTCAATTGATTTTGGTAGACTATCTCTAAGTTTTTCTTCAACCCTACTTGAGTTTATTTATGGCTTGTGTCAATTTGAGCTCTCCTTGTTTGTGCCCAAGGGTTGGGCAAAGCGTGACCATGATGGTGGTCGTGTATCTATTAGGCAAGAAACTTTGAAGACTTCACTAAATATGGTTCCACTTTTTCCGCTCCTCTTGGTCTTTGTATTCATGGATCTGATCTCCTATGAGTTTCCATCTACCATTTTGTAGTTATTACAAGTGGATATGGTGAACCTATTAATTCCGGCATCAACTAACCCAAATTCAGCCTCTAGGCGATCCCAAAGTTCTTTTGCAGTTTTTATGATGTTGTGGTAAACATTATAAATATGGTCAGACAAAGCACTTAGAATTCTATGGAAAAAATGAGATTCAATTTGTTCTCTGGTCATCCACGAATCGTGACTAGGTTCACTATTATCAATAGATGAAAATAACCCTAACACGGTGAGCCAACACAACACAGTTGAGTTTTCTCTTAAAATATTCACCACTAAATTTTCCGGGCCTAACAGTGTTTGCCTCATCAAGTCTAGCCATTTGCTCGATATATGAAAAGGGCCTATAGAAGCGCACAATATGTTTTGCACAAACAAATCCTACTGTTGTTTCGAGAACAATCTGCTGGGAGGGTGTGTGCAAATTCTAATCAAACTTTTGTGAACTACTTCACAGAATTATTTAAAACTGTTTCAATAAAACTTTTTGTTTCCTTTCGAAACAGGAGCTGAAAACAGAAAACAGGTTTTCCAGAAAATAAAAACAGTTTCTTTTTCCAAAGCGTTCTAGTTTTCCAGAAAAAAAAACAGTTTTGTTTAAATACTGAAAGCAGAAACTAAGAAAACAGAAAATAGCACTTTTTTTAGATGAAACAAATTTAAATTGTTAAAACTTCTACAGTTTCATATCACCAAATTCAATATAAGCAGGTGAAATAGCATAAAATGATGGCATGAGATGTAAGCAATTAAAAATAAGAATTGATATTCTAGCCTGTAACAGAGAGGGAGGCGCGTAAAGTTAACTGTCTTTGAAGCTCTTGTCCTCCCTACGTGACAGTTCCAACGGATTGCAAGTTGAAACAGCTCCAAGATTCAACCCAATAGCTCGCAGCGCTCCTCGTCTAGTGTCCACTCCCACCGGGAGGGAAAGAAATGTTGCAATATCCCATGTCGTACAGTTCTGGCTCCTCTATGTTGTCTATTAGGTTCATGTTCCCCTCTCCTTAACACTTGAGTTTTAAAAATAGAATCATGTCATCACATTTTTTTGGACTTTCTCAATAGAATAATGCTATCATGATTGCTCTGGTCTTGCTAGTGCTACTTTTTATCATCCTTTTAAAATGCATCAAAGATGGTTTTTCAATAACACACTTGCATACTTTTTGATAAAAATCAGTAAAAAAGCATATATCAGAAATTCCCACTAATTAGTCAGTGCCCTAAGCAAGATTAAAAAACAGCAACCCACCAAAAATCATATCAATAAAAAGTTGGGGTTTATTTCCAATTATATAGAGTTAAGTCTCAAAAGCAAAAGTAATTACTGTCATAATGAGAAAGATATGTTTGATGTTTCAGCAAAAGTAATTACTGTCATAATGAGAAAGATACGTTTGATGTTTCAGCACACTTGATCTAATCTACAGTATACATAAACACATATAGAGAAAGAGGAAGATCATATGCAAAAAAACAAAAAAGAAACAAGCAAACAAAGATAAAGGAAAGGAAAGACAGAAAATATGTGGGAGAGACAGATAACATATTTGCACAAACTATATATAAAGTTTCCCTTTTAAAGCAAAGAGAAAAACATACCTAGAGGTAGGCAGAGCCGAGAGGAAGGGGATTCACGCAAATTTATTGGGGCAAACATAGAGTGGCTTGAAACTAGGTGCAGGATATATTATGATTCGCACAAATAGAAAGATTTATGCCTAGGTAATAAACTCAAATTGACTTAGCAGGATAGTTTATGATTATGCTAACTCAAATATTAAGTTCTTGACTAAGAAGTATGAATACAGATATGGATATGGACACCGAACTGGCCGAAGGTCGCTAAAAGTCAATTGATCTCCGAAAGGTTTGGATCGATCGTGCGCATGCATGCCCGAGAGAGAGATCGTTGGCTAGGGCCTTGAAATAATTGTACGTCTACACACATCGAATGTCGGGTAGGCTTTGGAAATAATCGTACGTAAACACATTTTTACCTTTTTTTAGATTTTATTTTCTAATATTATATTGTGGCGTCCGAAATAACTTTTTTAAATTATAAAATATATCCCCGGTGTGTGGGGGATATATAGAAAAATTTAATAAAAATAATAAAGTACTTTGTCGTGTCCCCGAGTATAAGTGTCCCATACGTGTCAGACACTGATATGGGGACCTAGGTGTATCGGTGCTTCAAAACTTGCTAATGTAACATATACATATACACATCAAATTTTATTTTTACCATTCCATCATCAAACGATTTATCACAAAGCTTCTTGCAGTCAGTACAAAACTACCATGAAAAGTTTAAAAAAGGACCGGTTTATTATGTGCTTCAAATGATGTGGCTATGAGTATAAATAAAGAATTAGCTAGAAATTTGGTAGAACATTTTAATGTCAGCAAGGACCAACTTCATGTTTTGGGTTCATGTTTTGTAGCTTTATTGGGAAGTTCGGTGAACAAAGAACATGAATCATAACTCTATAGAAGTAAGATATGGCTTGTAAGAAGCCAATAATTTATTTTTATAATCTTAGACTAGTTATACTCGCACACACCAAAAAAAACACCAAAGAAAAAAAAGAAAAAAATTCCAACATCAAACTCCATTCTCTCTTTTGATTTGGGAGAAAAAAGAAGTGAAGCTATAGACATCCTAATTTTAAGCACAATATTTTTTGCAACAAAGAGAAATTAATGATAACACATTCTATCTTCCTCCAGGTTATGTTAGTCTACTTATACTGAACCTAAAGACGTGGTGGATAGGATGGACAAGTAATTAGAAGAAGCTCAAAATAACAAATCTAAAACCCAAATGTTAGATTAATGCGCCACTTTCACTGTCAATTTAGGAGTCTAAGACAAATGTGTACACAATTGTTTAGGTCATGTACTAAAGACCATGAACCCACACTAAGGTATAGTATTTCTAACAGAGAAATAAAGAATAACAATTTCTAGGCCTGCAGATGTTAATTTAAAATCAGAATTTGCAGGCTTGATAAGCTGCTGCAATAGAACTTTCAAATAGCATATAGTTAATTTAAAATCCTAGAGAGTTAATTTAAAGTAAATGTTTTTAAGTTCAAAAGTACCTCCTTATCTACTGTTTTTCGAATCCTTCTTCCCTTTGAAAAGTTTAACAAGCAATATATGAGGAAAATGTCCAAAATGGCCCAAGAGATGCAAAATCCAAAGACCTCCATATGCCTACGACCAAGGTTAGCATAATTAAACTTAACGGCAGATTCATGCACCTGAACTTAACAACCTACGACCAAGGTTAGCATAATTAAACTTAACGGAAGATTCATGCACTTGCACTTAACAACCTAGTCAATTGAGCATAATTAAATGAGAAGCAAAAAATACTAGGGGATTCACTCTAAGGTCTGTTGGACTAATTTTCTAATACTACACAAAAACGGTCATTAATCACAAACCCTGGATTATAAATAATACCAACGCACTCCACAACCCTCGAAGTACAATACAAAATTTTAAATTGACAAAAAAGGAAAAGGAATTGCGAAATATGCATGTTCAATTTCCCGAAAAGGGTTTCTAAAATGACAGGACATGAAGATGGGTTTTGAAAATCCTATGATCAAAGGCTAATCAGAAACACATTCCAAACCCATTCAGAAAAAAGATTTATCATTTTAGAAATTAGATAAAAACA
>BRYF01000015.1:5277500-5280000 GCA_030159135.1 Actinidia polygama | reverse complement strand
TCTACCACCACCTTCAAAGGCTCAAAGTCTTTTCAAAGGTAACTTATTACCACATTTGATTAGTACTAAGTCTCATCTCAAAGTAGATTGTGTCCATCTCAACCAATTTCCTCGTATGGGTCACTATTCTAAGGGTGGATTGGACTCGCTCTCACATCAATGGTTAGATTTCTTAATTACTATTGTGAGTACCTATCGAAACAGGTATAATACTATAATTCACCTCACCTGGGTTGGTTTCTACCTCGACTGAATGGGGCATGCTCCCTGGCTAGGCCGAACCAGTCGGATCAGCCATGCTTCTCTGGCAAGGCCAAACCGGCCATGAAGCGGATCTGATATGTGGCATAATGTCATTCGTCGTTAGCCCAATTTACCTGGGTGAGCGGTAAGCAATGAGATGATATCATGATCAGGTGAGGAGGAATCAATGCTTTAAACCTGCGGGGGGAATAAATGAAAGGGGTACCTTGCATATGACCTTAACTTAACGAGGTCAAAACAATAAGCTAAGCCTTTATTTTATTTTTGTGATGGACTGTCAGAGAAATTAATGGGTAGCCTTTCAAGGCCTGATTTTGGGCCAGCGACCAACACCAACATTATGAATTTGGGCCTGAGAAGCCTGCACTTTGTTATAGAATTTGTTAGGACTTTTCAAGCAATAGATATCTCCATTTCCTGCAAGCTCATGCGGATCTTTCACAGCTATTCTTTTCAAGCAATAGATATCTCCATTTCCTGCAAAATCATCATCGTCGCAACAAATTTGACTTAAATTGCATTAATTGTGCGGCTACTTTCTCTCAAGTGAAACACCTTTTTGTTTGTATTTCAGTCTATAGCTAATTCAATCATTGACCATTAGATACATCAAGTGAATGTTTGTTGAGATATGCATAAAAAGTTGTGAATGAGAGTAGCTTACAAGACGATACAAAAAAGAAGAGAACTAGCTTATACTAATAATAGTAAACCCTCCATCCCATATCATTGATCATATTGATGAGTTTTAATCTTATCAGGGATACAATTATTACATTAAAATTCAAATTTAGAAATTTTAGTTGCAATAATACCTTATTTATTTATTACTTTCAAACATGCTTCTAACTATTTATAAATGGTAAATTTTAAAAAGTTACAAACTTTATACTTTGACTTTTCAAAATAGATAATCGTTTTGGAACATCTCAAAGTAGAAATAAGGACCAACAATATGGGACGAAGGGAGTAGTAATATGAAACTTAGGATTAGCTAGTTGGTATAAACTTGGGACTTGAAGGTCTATTCATTTGTAAGATATCAGGTTTGAAACTTCATAGGTGTTATCAGGTCAAGAGTTGGGTTATTCAATACAAGATTTTGCCTCGACTTTAATCGGACCACACTAATGGACATAGGTAGAGCTACATAGCTCCTAGCGGGTTCAATTGACCCATTGAAAATTTTGAAACCTTATATGTATATTTGATATTTTATTTAAACTATACATTAATGCATTTTGAACCCACTAAAATTCTTTAAAAAATAATAAAACATGATATTATTGGGTCAAATTTTAAAAACAACAAGCATAACTCACCAAAAAAGTTATCAAATTTCAAATTTACATTGGGAGAATGTTATCATATATACTGCAATAAAGTTATTTTTTATACCATAAAAACTTATTTTTATAAATTCTGTAAATTTTAAAAGTTGTTTCTTGACAACCTGACTTATAAAAAAATATGGCTCCGCTACTGCTAGTAGATGGTGGAATTGGTCCCGCAAATAGTCCGTCCTTAGTAGTTGAGCCGGATACTGAGTTATCAACAAAATATAGTAGTAATATGGTGAAATAAGCCATCAACTGAGAGGGTTGATTTCATTTTTTTCTCCAGGGTTGTCATACATTTTTGTAATGTTGAACACTCTCAGAAAAGTCTAATTTTTTGGTGATTTTATGATGATGAACCTGAAAAGGGGGAAAAAAAAGAAAAAAAAAAAAAGGAAGAGCTAGTAGGTTTAGGGAATAGTAGTATAGAACAAGGGGCGAGTTCTTAGGCTTAAAATACGGGTCAAACCAAAACTGATGGTTCCATTGCCTTGCAATTAAAGCAAGTGCATTACTTAAATTGTTGTGCCTTCAATGCTCCAAGTTTGCCCTTTTTAGGTTTCCCTCCTTTTCCTCCACCTACTTTGATATTAACACTCGCAAAACATTTTTGGTTTTTGCTCTTTATTATTATTATTTTCTTTTTTTCTTCTGGTTCGTCATTTTTAGGAGAAAGTTGTGGTACAAACGAGAGTTTATGAGGTTGGATATGGATTTTTGTGGTTTAATTTTGAAGGCGTGTACCATAACAAAAATGAACGTTATGAAGTTTTATGGTTAGTTGAGAAGTTGACGTTTATTTATTTTGAATATTTATAGTGTGAAATATAATGAAGATTTTCAAACGTTATTGTTATGACTTTTTGTGATGTTAATTAGAAATACAAATTATTATGATT
>BRYF01000015.1:5270000-5272500 GCA_030159135.1 Actinidia polygama | reverse complement strand
ATAACCTCATTGCCTCAACTCATGCCGCTCTCGCCAATCCTGAGGCGGTCTCGGTGGCCGTGCTTCCACCACCTTCAGCCCCTCCGCCTCCACCTCCGCCACCACCGCCGCTGCGATCGCTACCACCTTCTGTTGTAGTTTCGTCTTCGGGAGCTTCTTCCAATTTGTATAACACTGTGCCTGCTAATACTATGGGGTACAACTCCATTCCTAGTGATGGGGTTCCCTATTTTGACTAATGTTATTATTCGTTGAAATTCGTTTTTTGTCTCTCATTTATTTTTTGTTTTGGTCAAATCGTGTTTCCAATGGCAGACAGAAAACAGTTTTTATAAAATGAATTTTATACCTAGTGGGTCTTATTTACTGTTGATTTGTTTTAAACACGATTAAAATCGAAGAATAATTCAAAGTTTCCATTTTTTCTACTATTTCTCGGCAGCCAAACGGAGCACAAGGTAATTTTTGCTTTCGTCTTTTGTGTTTTTTTTTCCTGTATTTTGGATTCTGAAAGATCTTTGACTAGAAAAAGGCAACGGCTAAAGAGAAACCTATACTGTCAGATTTTAAATTATTTAAATTTGTTTTAAAATGTGAATCCCACGTAATTAAGTAAATTTAAATTATTTATTTTAAATTAAAATTTTTTTTCTTAGTTCAAATTTTAAGACGGTATGTTAGTTACTAATTTTTTATTAACCTAAAGAATGAGACCCAATGATATGATTCAATTTTTCAAATCGTAAGGCTCATGAATAAAGCCTAGTTTACAATAATTGAGGTTAATTGAAAATTAGTACTAAATGACCGATGCCGTTCATGTGATTTTTGGTATTATTGATAAAGGGGCCGGATCTGGAGACACAAGTTTTGACACAATTTTAGACACTCCATCCTAACCCTTGAAATCAAGAGCTGAGATTACAATGGAATAAATTTTTCTAAAGTGTCATAAAGTTTATTAAAACGACGTCGTTTTAATAACTCTAAAATTTATTTTATTATAATCTCAATCATTAATTTTAAAGATTATGATAGAATGTTTAAAACCGACTCCATTGATAAATCGATAAACTTTCTTGTTGACTAAACTTTTAAAGTCCCATGTGTAGTGCATGTTAGTCTGTGCCATTAAAAATCTTCAACTTAAATGTCTGTATGGTAGTTTGATATTCATTGAGAAACTTTTGTTGTTAAATTAGTCTTGTTAAGACTGGTGCTTCTATTTTCTATTGGAAATAACTTTTTTAAGTTCAGATAATGGACTGCAACTCTAAGTATTTAAGAATTTGTTTTGGACTCATTTTGATGATTCAAATCATTCATATTGTAGATTTTATCATAAAGATTAGTATTGTAAAAAATCACGTTGATCGGACATAGTTCAATATAAATTAATAAATGAGTGTGACACACAGAATTATATTCTTTTATCTTGATATAAATTAATAATTATTGATTATTAATTTGTATCCGATCAAGGTGATTTTTTACAGTAGTAAAGTTTTCGATAAAGTCTACAATATGAACAGTCGAAATCACCAAAATAGAGCTCAAAATATTTGGATAGCACTTGTATAATCTAGAAATAGACAAAGAAAAGACTGTATGAACTCTAAAAGGGACTGCAGGAAAGCCTAGTTCTTTCTATTCTGGGTTTCATGTGATGGGAATAGAATGTCAAGTATTGATGGAGAGAATTTGATTCAATAACTAGGGTTTAGCAACACTGGCAAAAAAATGGTCTCCATCAGTCTATTTAATTGCAACATTAGCAAAAAAAAATACAATAATGTCCTCATCTTGAACGACCACTAAAGGGTGTTTGTCAAAAATTTCATCATTTTCGAATCTATTATCCTGGAATTTGTGACAATTTAATGTGATAGTTGCTCTCAGTCATAAAATTAATCAAGAGTTTGCATACGAGTACATTGCAATTTTTGGCAAATTTCAAATCAGTGGTGAGGGCAAATATCATCAACTCAATGGGAAACTTCACAATATTAACTCTGTTAGATTTTTTTTTTGATAACTCGATATCCGGTCGAAAGACCGACTAATCTGAGAAATCAATTTTATTGTCCAATAATGAGAGATCCGATTAAACTCTTATAAATTGGTCAAACTCATGAATTGATATGACTTTGGAGGTTTTAAACATAAGACCTTAGAAGGGAGCAAACCTCCAAGTCCGAGACCTAAACCACAAGACCAACGCCCGGAGTTAACTATGTCTGTGTTCATAAAAATTTCCACAAATATAATAACATTATCTCCATTTTCCATTGTTTTAAAATTATTACTTAAATTCTTGTTCAAATTTTATGTTTATGTAGTAATTACAGGCCAAAACACCACTGACACTTGCAACCTTGATAATAAAAAAAAAGCACAATCTACTAATCTAGCCAACTTAATTAAATACATTTTTCTTCAAAGTTTTATATTCATAATAGGACCAAGAAACATTTGATATATGAACTATATATTAGTAAGC
>BRYF01000015.1:5252500-5257500 GCA_030159135.1 Actinidia polygama | reverse complement strand
TCTTTGGGTTCATCGAATCTAAAAGGATCAGTTCAAAGGGCAACTGTTATTAGTGTTTAAATCACCATCGTGAAGTGCAATAAATGGTAGCAGCTTTGAGTATTTAAAATTTTAAAGGGGCAACTCATAAGTTGTTTTTCCCTTCTATGATTATTGACATTCTTGCATCGGAAAAAACACTAGAACATCAATAGAGGTTTTTACACCAAAAAAATGTCGTACTTTCTGTAATTTTCATTGAAGAGAGAAAAACATAAGTTTAAGTTCGCCAAGACTTTCTCAGTAGTGTTCTGACATACGCGGTCTAACCGTTTTATTCTGGGAGGAAGAGGTCGATAAATTTTACAACACCTTTGGTAAGCGGCGAATCCTTCTTAAGGAAACTCGGCATAAAACTATATGTATCTCATTTTATTTAGTCTTAGGTTTATTGTATTTGTTGAAATTAATAGAAATTATCTTTTGAAATTCTGTATTATCTTATTTTTACTAACAAAATTATCTTGTAATTATTTTTAAAAAATTATACTATAGGATTTTTTTAAAATATAAATTGGGGTTGTGATTGCCGCTAGCTACAAATAGGTCCATCCCTTACTTTTAGACTAGTAGTCTAAATGCATAACATAAAATGTAATTGATTGATTGATTGATATGGCTAAGCCCTAAAAGCATGTTTACGTGAAATGAACTTGTTGAAAGTTGAAGTAGTGGGTAACAAGATTTTGTCAATTGGGGTCCATTTTAATACTTTCAATCTCTTTGTCACACTTAAGTCCCCATGCAATTATTAAAGGATGGATATAATCGATTGATTTCAGAAAAATACATTATAGCATATTTTCGTTAAAAAATATTTTCTTTTAACTTTTCTAATTCACCTATAAAAAAATTAACCAAAAAAGTAAAATACAAAAATTTATCGAAAGACTAAAAAAAGTTCGCTAACAACACACGATTAATCTAACGAATGAAAATTGTCCCAAACGGACAATAAGTTTATTAGAGCATTCACGTGAAGTTAGCTAAAAGGATTAGATAATTTAGCTATTAGAAATTAAAAAATGTTGATATTAGATTAGCTAAATCAATCTACAAATTTAACATTTTTACAGTTTCTTTGACTAGGCACTACTTAATTTTTTTATTTTTATAATAAAGATGTTAATGTAGTTAATTATTATAAAGTAACTAATTAAAATTACAAAAATAATTTTTAAATTATAATTTAATTTAAATTTAGGCTCTGTTTGGAACCATCTTATTTGAACTTTTTGGTTAATTTTTTTGCTTAAAAAAATAAGCCAACAGTCAGAGTTGACTTTTTTATTTTATTTTTTTGCTTTTTTATTTATTTTTATTTAAAATAAAGTCAGAAAAATTTAATTTTTTTAATAATAAGCTTAAAAAAAGCTTGACTTTTAAGTATTACCAAACGGAGCCTTAATAAGGCTGACGTAGATGTTCTAATGGTGAGAAAAGTTGGCATCCAAAAGATGTGAGAAGATAAGGCATGCCTAATCTTGATTGACTAGAGCTAAATAACAAACTCCAATCGCATCACTCATTAATAAGGATTAGAAATTTAGAAGGCTGATAAGAACTACTGGACAAATGTATACTTGAAAGTAAATTGATTCTTACAAATCGGTTAAGTTGTCGACGTTAACAACAGCCTTGACTCTTATATCTGCCATGTTTTGAATTCCAATTTCAATTAGTGGATAATCAGAGCAAAGCCGTGGATACTTACGCTAACTAGGAGTTAAAAAGTTCTAATTAGCTTTGTTAACTAATTTATCAATTCACCATTATTTAAACCTTATATTATTAAAAAGTCCTAATTATCAAACTACAACATTTCACACGCATAATAAAAAACACTTGGTCGTCGAAAGATTTTAAACAAGTGTGATTCAACAATCTCAATCTCTAACTAATCCATACTTATTCAATTCAACAAATTTCAAACCTATAAAGAAATTTTAAGAGCAAAAAAGTAAATAATACAAGGATCTATGTGACTCGGATAAATGGATTTACATCTAAAAACACTCAATTGGTAAAATAAAATCAAAATACAAAGATGAAGAGTTGTCACCGAGTTTTGACAATCTCTCCTAGAAAAAATTTTAAGTCCTACAAGAATAAATTATTTTTCTACAAAATATTTCACTATAATAACGTGATAGTGACATTTTAATATGTAAAAGTCATTTTGATGGGTAACTATACAGACCCAAGACTCTAACATTGAAAGGTAAATGTACATATAAATTGTTAGGAATGATATTGAAATAAAAATAAAACTAATTGGACTTATCTTACTTTCTTTTATTTTTTATATACGGAGAATAATATACTTTTTAATAGATGTCTAGAGTGATACAAACTTTTATTTGTTTTTGATCTCAATGAAAACTCACAATGAATGCTTAAGGATTAAAGTATTGAATGCTAGCAAGAATACAAGTTTTTGAAACTCTTCAATACTCTCTCAACAACCTCAAGGGTTGATTTTATAAGCTCAGGTACAATTTTGAACGTTGAAGCATTAAATGCACTGAAATTAGTTGTTCTGATTTGATCTCATCCATTGGATTTGTGATTTGGACGTGCCAGATTAAAAACTTAAACTTCGGTCGACCGAAGTTGAAGTTCGATCGTGAATGGCTTGCATTTCCAGTGGCTTAGTCGACCGAAGTTGAAGTTCGATCGTGAATGGCTTGCATTTCCAGTGGCTTAGTCCATTGCTCTGTTTTGTTTCTCTAATGTTCGTTCGTGCCCAAATTGAACTTTGGTCGACCGAATTTTAAGTTCGATCGTCAATGGCTTTGATTTCCAGTAGGCCTCTTAGATGCTCTGTTTTATCTTTTGACTTTGGTTGTTGCTTCTTTAAATTCAGTTGTGCCTGAACTTCGATCGTGCACCTCTGAACTTCGGTCGACCGAAGTTAATGTTCAGTCGTCATTGAGCTATTTTTCCAGAGATCACACCTGTTTAAGTTTCCTTTGCATTCTTAAAATTCGGCCGTGCCTTTGTTACTTGGGCTTAGACGAGCGAAGTTAAACTTCGGTTGTCCCTAAATTGAATTTCCAAAGACCAAGGATTTTGTTCATCAAAATTCAGCTGAGCCTCTCAGACTTTGACTGTTAAGTTCAGTCGATCGAACTTTTGACAATAAGCTTGTTTGCTTGTTACAGTTGATGGTTTCATGCCATTGACTTGTCATTTTGAGTTTGAGTGTTTGTTTAACACTTATAACATATTTATATGCATATTAACACTGAATATGACTTGTATAATGTTTCAAATCTCTTTTTAAACATTTGCAAGTCCATTTTTGTGACCACGGTTGGTTCTCAAGGATTTTCAATGAAAGTTAAGTCTTGACTTTGTTTTAAACAGCTGTAATCATCAAAATTAAGGGCTTTATTTCAACACAATTTGCATAAGTAAGAGTAGGCAACAATAAATTGGACTTGTCTGTTTCTTCCTTTCGGAGATGCCTCATCTATTTTAAAAGGAAGCCAACATTAAATTGGACTTCTCTTTTACTTCCTTTTTTGGAGATGCCTCATCCCTTTTAAAAAGAAAGAGAAGTGAACCGATAACTCAAGACTAGTCAAGGCCTAAGTCACAAATCGTCCGAATGAGAGAGAGAGTCAATTCTCAAAATTTATGGAGTTGAGAGCGCCTCGAGAGTGTGTATATTATATATATATATATATATATAGACACACTAATATAAGTAAAATATTTATAATTTTAAATATTCAATAATTTATTTATTGAACATGTTACACCATAAGTATTTATTTTATATACTATAGGTGACAAGTATTTGTATGTAATATTTTTGTTTTACTATAAAATTAATACAAAATAAAATAATTAAAAGTAACCCAGAGTTAACAACAAAGTATTGTAGCACATTGGAAGAGTGCTGCACACTACCCAGGAGAAAGCTGATTGTTTTCAGCAATGTTTTAGGGATAAAGAGGGTTTGCATGTGTTTTTTTATGATAAAATTAAAAATACACAAACTAGCTAACGTAAATGAAGTTTGTCAAGCGGTCTGGTGCTCTATTTAGTTTTGAAAGGTCGCGCATTCGAGCTAGCAAGAGGGTTGGACGACTTCTTTTCCTTTCCACTTGGGCCAAGAGCAGTACTCAGGGAGACGTATGATTGATCAAAAATGGATCTGTTTAGTGAGTATGCAAATTTGTCTCCTTAAATTCAATTCAATCAAGGTTGTTGAAGCTTCAAACTCTGCTTGTGATGTGGCCTCAGACTTGGATGGAACATAATCCTAATTATGCAGCTTCCTACAATTCCTTGGATATAAAGAGGACACAAGAACTCCCCATTGAATTGGACAGCAAAACTAGAAAAAGTCACTTCTCATCCATCCAGTAAGAGATGTATAAAGGAGATCAGACGTTTGAAGGTCAGTAAAAGGTGAAGAGGCATAGGTGGACTTCTGGGTGGAAATTTAATCTCTGAATGGTTGCTGAATGATTAGATATTGGTGGCTGCTATGGCAGATTTGAGTGTGAAATGGGATTTGTGTTTACCTGTGTTTGCTGAACAAATTTAGGTGCTGATTTTGGCTTCTGTTTTGGATTCTCTTGCTTGAGAGGGCTGAGAATAGGGTGCTCTAGATTTTTGCTTTGTGTTTTTATGTTTCTGTTGGTATCTTGCCAACTTTTTATGGTTTTGGAGTTTAGGTAGCTCATGTTTGGCTACTGTGTAAGTGCCAATCTAGCTGAGATATGTATTCGTAGCGTTGACGTGGTTTTCACCTAAATCCTTATTATTATCTCGTTGTAAATTGTTCTCGAGTTAATAATAATTTTCGTTTGCCGATCAAAAAAAAAAAGACGTATGATTGATTGTTTAGTGAGTATGCAAATTTGTCTCCTTAAATTCACGAATTATGGCCGATTTCCATAATTCACTATGATGCTGCTCAACCTGAAAAATACACTAGACATCCT
>BRYF01000015.1:5105000-5107500 GCA_030159135.1 Actinidia polygama | reverse complement strand
AAAAAGTCCCTATAGACAAAATTTAACAGCTTAAAAAAAAAACATAAACTAACCACCAACACTAAGATTTGGTAGGCCCCATTCCAAATGATGGCACTATCCTCCAAGATTTTTGTGTTAGTCTGTGGGAAATGTTGTATTCCACGCATTTTCGTACAAGTAAATTAATTAATTAAATTTATTCCATTTTTTTCCTTTCATCTCTTTTTCACCTATTTTCCAAAAAACAAATTTTGAAGATCCTATTCAATTGTCAAGAAAGAGAACTGGAACAACATACTGATTTTATTTGATTTAGTTTTCAGAATATGAATTAGTTTACAGAATTTTTTTTAAATATTTGGTTGACAGTCGTCAAAAGATTTTCAAGAAAAGTACAAAAGAAATCACAGAATTTGACCTCAGTTACAAATTAAATTCTATAACTTTAATTATAGCAAATTAAATCTCTTCTTCAGTCTTTATTTTATCAGGGTTGACAGTGATAAGTAGTTGTTTATTTGTAGGAGTTCTGTTATTGGTTGGTAGAATAAGTTTCTAGCTGATAGAGTTGTTAGCTGTTTTTTCTCAATTCAGTTAGGTCTCATTGCTGCATTTACCAGGTAGCTTTAGTCATGCTATAGTGGGTTGTTTTTTCTCATTTTATTTAGGTCTCATGTAAAGGCTATTAAAGCCAAGTTCTATGAATGAATAATACAAGTCATTTCTCCAGTTTTCGTTTGTGTTCTTGATCAAACTATTCTAGTTCACAACAGAAAGAACCAACTAAATCATGTAAAAACAATGAGAAAGTGACGTCTTTCAATATTATCAATCTTTAATCGATGTAATTAGGTCTTGTTTTGAAGTAAAAATCAGAAATGTAACTTGAACATTGAACTTAAAAATGAATCTTAATTGCATCTATTTTAATTTTAAAATGAGTCCTAATTACATCAATTAAAAATTTTAAAAGCCGATAACTTTAAAAAATATTATTTTTTCAATTATTTTGCAAGAATTAGTTGTTTACTTGGTCAGGTTTGAAGTGGTTCCTCTTCATTAATGAACGCTGCTTTGAATCTTCATGGGACTGGAACTGGTGGTGCTGGGACTGAATCTGCAAAAGTCCGTGGGTTCTGAATAACAGTGGATGGACGAGGTCCCTCCCAATCCCATCGTGTACATTTGGGAAGTGGGACAACTCAAATCGGCACATTGATACCAATCGAAATGTCAAAGAAAGCGACGTATAAAGCCACGACGGTTTCGCCCCATCTCCAAGCCCAATCCTCACCGTCGATTCTAATATCAACCGTCTTAATTCTCCACAACTCAACTACAGCGCACCAC
Organism: Actinidia polygama; assembly: GCA_030159135.1. NCBI lineage: Eukaryota > Viridiplantae > Streptophyta > Magnoliopsida > Ericales > Actinidiaceae > Actinidia > Actinidia polygama. Next base: position 5,106,168 of record BRYF01000015.1, on the reverse strand, counting down.
CATCACTCTGTTATCTCCTCTCGCACTGGAAAAGTCAAAAACATCCGCCTCTCCCCTTCGCTGAGCCGTCGCTTTCCGTGAAAAATTCCACCATATCCAAATTGGGAGCTGCTTTTCCCCCTCGCACGTCAGATCTCTCTCCTGGGCTCACGGCCAAATTTATCTTTTGTGCCTTTTTCCCTTTTTTTCCTTTCTCTACTCCCAATTTTTTTTTTTTGGATAAATATTTTTTTATTATATGTTGTAAAAATATGGAATACTGCTCTCTCTCTCTCTCTCTCTTCGTTTTTTTTCTTCATTTTTTTGTATTTTTTTAGTTTTTTTTCTTTTTTTATTAATTTTTTTATATATATTTTTAAGTTTTGTGTATTTTTTTTTTAGTTTTGTTGATTTTTTTTTCCAGTTTTGTGTAGTTTTTTTTTAAGTTTTTTTTTTAGTTTTATTTTTGAAACAAAACTAATGAAAAAAAAAATACACAATACTGAAAAAAAATAAAAAAAAATTAATGAAACAAAAATACACAAAACTAGACAAAAAAAAAAAAAAGAAACAAAACTAAAAAAAGAAAGAAAGAAACTAAAATAAATACACAAAACTAAAAAAATAAAGAAAACGAGTGAGAGACTAAAAAAATATACAAAACTGAAAGAGTAAAAAAAATGAGAGAGAGGCTAAAAAAAATACACAAAATTAAAAAAAAGAAAAAATATTAATAAAAAAAAAGAAACAAAACTAAAAAAATGAAAGAGAGAGAAAGAGGGGTGAGAGGGGGCATAACAGTCTTTTTATGGGGAGACAAGGGTGAGGCTAGGGAGGGGGATTTGTGGAGGGGGGAAAAAGAAATTTTCATCCAAATTTCCCCTAATTACCCCTCGCCTTTCTCCAATATTCCAACAATGTCCAACTCTTCCAAGGCTGCCACATCTGCTGCACCGCAGGCGTCGTCGATTGTCATGACGCCGGTAGTGGCGAAACCAGGAATTTTATTCAGGAACAGTCATTAAAAAAAATTTGAAAAGACATTTATAATTTTTTAGGGAGAACAAATTATAAAAGATTCTAAAATTATAAGTAAAAAATAAATTCTAAACTTGAGAGTGTAGCTGTCCCCTCTGGACCTTAGTTGCCTCCGCCGCTGCACGCCGGCCTTGTGCGCCGTCATGACACG
>BRYF01000015.1:5082500-5085000 GCA_030159135.1 Actinidia polygama | reverse complement strand
AAAGAACATGGGAAAACTAAATCAAACAATCGCACCTCCCAGCGTTGCTCCTTCAGGATTACAGCACCACGCGCCTCACGCGTCGCTTGTATACCTCTACTCTCATAATCTCTAGTACGCCTCTTATCAACATTCTATAAACCCCAACCCAGCATGGTGTAAGATTTGCATGGTTGAGTGTAACAACAAGGATGTTTCTGATCAACATAAAACGGGAAAGAAGTATTAAAATAACATTGGGAACCTAAATCAAGCAATTGCACCTCTGCATTGCTCCTTCAGGATTATAGCACCACGCGCCTCACGCGTCGGCTGTATAGAGACTCTCATCATCTTCAGTACACCTCTAATCAATATTATCTAAACCCAAATCCTACATGGCGTTAGGTTTGCAAGGTTGAGTGTAACAACAAGTATGTTCCTGACCAGCATAAAACTAAAAAGAAGCACTTGAAAAACATGGGGAAACTACATCAACCAATCACTCCTCTCTACGTTACTCCTTTAGGATTACAACAGCACGCGCCTCATGTATACCCCTACTCTCGTCATCTCTAGTACACCTCTAATCAACATTCTCTAAACCCCAACCCTACATGGTGTGAGGTTTGCAAGGTTTAGTGTAACAGCAAGGATGTTTCTGACTAGCATAAAACGGGAAAGAATCACTAGAAGAACATGGGGAAACTAAATCAAGCAATCGCACCTCCCTACATTGCTCCTTCAGGATTATAGCACCATGCGCCTCACGCGCCGGCTGTATACCCCTACTCTCATCATCTTCAATACACCACTTTTCAACATTCTCTAAACCCAAATCCTATATGGTGTGAGGTTTGCAAGGTTGAGTGTAACAGTAAGGATGTTCCCGACCAACGTAAAATGGGAAAGAAGCACCAAAAGAACATGAGGAAACTAAATCAACCAATCGCACCTCCTTGTGTTGCTCCTTCAAGATTACAGCAGCACGTGCCTCACACACCTCCTGTATACCCCTACTCTCCTGATCTCTAGTACACCTCTATTCAACATTCTCTAAACCCAAACCCTGCATGGTGTGAGGTTTGCAAGGTTGAGTATAACAGTAAAGATGTTCCTGACCATCATAAAATGAGAAAGAAACACTAAAAGGACATGTGAAAACTATTCAAATTGAAAAATGGCCAATAAAATAACACTAAGTATTTCAAAATAGCAACCGAGTATTTCAAGCTTTTCCACGTAGTAAGATATAACCTCGATAACAACCCACCATTCTTTACTTAAAAATAAAATTTGTATCACAATATATATATATATATGGGACGGATCCGGGGACACAAGTTTTGACACAATTTTAGACACTACATCCTAACCCTTGAAATCAAGGGCTGAGATTACAATGTAGTAAATTTTTTTAAAGTGTTCCTGAAGTTTATTAAAACTACGTCGTTTTAATAATTCTGAAAAGTAATCTCAACCCTTGATAGAGCTGATTTCAAGGGCTAAGATGGAATATCTAAAATTGTGTCAAAACTTGTGTCCCCGGATCCGGCCCCATATATATATATATATATATATATATATATATATATATATTCACATGGATTAACCCCCATTGGGCTTTATATAATACTCACATGAATTAATCTTCGCCTGCTTTATATAACTCACATGAATTAATTCTGCCGGGCTTTATATAATATTTATTGTGCCAAATAGTTGTCTACCTCATGTCGAGAGTTACAATGGTTCATAACCTAACCTCACTTACAGGCTCACATTTAGTGGCGAGGGTAAGAGTCATTTTTTATCAGCAATGGTAGGGGCTCACAAGGTATAAGCTACCTCAAACTATGCACACAAGCTGCGAACTCGTAAAGCAGTGACACAAGATAGAATTTACTCATCATAATTAAACAATTCGTATAGATAGAAAAACATAACACTAGCAAAAAATTCAAAAGACAAAAGGGATAACAATTATGAAACTAAACACTCTCACTTGTTAAAGTCCAACTCCTCCGAAAACCAGCCTAACTTTACTCTCCGGCAGCAACACATGAACACACCTCATGCTATCTCCACCTAAGATATGAATTAAATTATGCAATAACTAATAAGGATTTCTTTCCACCTTATGGAAACTATGCAAATTTATTTAATAAACATGATTATAACCCAAAATCAATCCAAACCAACTCATTTATTTATAATCAAACTCAACCCGACCAATTAACACAATTATATACTAATCATCCTGACCCAAAACATATTTTACTTTACTTCTTGCTTCTTCTTCTTCTTTTTCTTTTTCTTTTTCTTCTGTTTTCAGTATTAAAAAAACTATTTTTTTAGTTGAAAAAAAACATTTTTTTGAAAAAAATTGGAAAACTTTTCCAAAATAAAAATAGAAAAACTTGGCTATTAAAAAAGTAGAAACAGTTCTCTATTAAAAAAAATATTTTTTCAAAAATATTTTCTATTAATTTAAAAAAAATATTTTTAAAACAAATTTCTA
>BRYF01000015.1:5000000-5002500 GCA_030159135.1 Actinidia polygama | reverse complement strand
GGGAGTCTCTTGGGTTCACAAAATTAGATGAGAAAAATTATCTCCAATCTAAGAGACATATCTTTAGCATAGGGAGAAGCCGGTAGTGTGTTGAACTACTTCCAGGAAAAAAAACTGTGGAGAATTCATCTTTTTTCATTCATTCAAATTGGATAGCAAGGAGCAAACAACTAACATATTTTGGTCTAATGCTCAAATGATACTAGATTAGGGACAATTTGGCGATGCTATTAGTTTTGACACTACTTACAAGACTAATAAAGAGAATAGACCACTTGCAATATTTGTTGGATTTAATCCTCACCGAAAACTATTATTTTTGGTGTGACATTGATGTATGATGAGACCGCGAATCCTTTACATGGTTGCTTAAAACTTTTTTGGAGGCAATGTCCAACAAGGCTCCCAAAGACAACTTTATTGATCAAGATGCTGCAATGGCTAAGGCCATTTTCAATATCATGCCTAACACATATCACATGTCACCAGCTTTGCAAATGGCATTTGATGCAAAATGCATTAAAGCATTTAAACATTCTATTCAAAGGTACAAGAGCAAAGGGTGTTTTGTCAAACTTTCTGGATAACATTGAGGAGGAAGAGGAGATTTTAGTAGCAGGAGAGCAAATGCTTGATAGATGCAAATGAGAACAATTGGCTGAGATTGACCTTTTCTTTAAAAGAAAATGGATTATGTAAGGTTTACTCGTTATAGGTGAATCTCGGATCTCTATTAATGATTGAATCACTCATTTTACAAAGTATGCTAAGAAAAATTATTTATACAAAAATTAAGTTGATTGAAAAATTATAATGTCAACATAAATTGAATTATTTGCATCTAAGCCGTAAGTATTATTTTCATCGTACTAGACCGTTTATTTTTTTAACACAAATAAGATTTTGTCCCATGTCTATCGATATCGAATTAATTTAATATTTCGTACGAATGATCTTCTAAGTATGCTCTGCAAGATGTTCAATTCGGGTCATTAACGTACATAAGTTTTGAGTGAGCATAAATCCTGATACATAACGGCCGATAACGGCCGATACATAATGCATCGAATGATATTTTAAACTTTGACAACCCTAGGGAGAATAGGAGAGAAGAAAAATTGACAGGAAAATATTCCTTAAGACAAAGATTATACTGCTTGGACGTCATCATGGAGGTGTAGCATCAAAGAGAAAATTCATGAATCCCTCCAGATTCTTGTCAAATAAGACCGTTTCCATAACTTGTACATCACATTGATGGCAAAAGGCATTACAACAACATAGTAACACTTGTATATATAATTTCCATGTGTCGCAATCAATTCTTGAATTAATTTGTTTTTCAAAACGTAAACCAATATCAGCAAATTAAGAAGCAAGGCATGGCAGCTTAGCATTTGGCAGATCATTTTTAACAAACTAAGCATCTTATAACATTTTATTATTTTGATGGTTTATAATTATACCCTAAAAAATCGGAATATTGACAGGAAGACAGAGATGTATAATGTATTTTACAAGGAGGACATGGTCCATTGTTAATTCAGCTTTTTTTTTTTGTAAGGACCTAGCTTCTCTTAAGTCAAAAATTTGGGTTGCATCGGTGCAGTTCAATCTTTTTGGGTTTTGTTTTGGGCTTATTTTGATGATTCAAACTATTTATATTGTATATTCCGTCGTAAAGATCAATATGATTAAAAATCTCGTTAATCGGACATAATTTAATATCCGTTCAGTACTGTTTTATAATTTAATAAATGAGTGTAGCATATATAATTATATCCATTTAACTTAATATAAATTAATATTGATCGAGTATTGATCTTTATCTGATCAACTTGATTATCATGGGATGAAGTTTTAGATCACATATGGGTAAGGACAATCATAGGATTTGAGTCTTGTCATGGAGGTAAAATGTACCTACAATATAGAGAATTTGTCATTTACCATAAAGTATAATATAAATTTAAACTTTAAGATGACGAATCTTTATAATTTAAAAATATTAATGATTAATATTATTATAAAATTATTTTTTTAAAAGAAATTTAGATTTACGGTGGCTCACCCATAGCTACCGTCCTTGAGGCCATCCATGTATATGGGGGATTAAATGGAGGAATACCACTTCCCCTAGGGCTGTTGGGAATGTTGGTCCACGTATAATAGACGAGTTTATAGGTACCATACAACAATATTACAGACTTTGAATTTTTAATTCAAAATCTAATGTACGTGCATAAAATTCATTTTGGGTGTGGCCGTATGTCCAAAAAAATTATAGGATATTTTAGCCATCACAAAAAAAAATTACATTTTTATCTTATATTTTAAATTTTAACAAAAAAAATAATAAGTTAAGATTTTTTAACGAGGCAAAACAGTGAAGATTTGTAGAAAATATGGCTATGTTTGGAGTTCTGATAAGAAAAAAAATGGATAGGATATAGCTATACAATCTAATCCGTCCACATCATAGTATAAGAAAGGATGAGAA
>BRYF01000015.1:4985000-4992500 GCA_030159135.1 Actinidia polygama | reverse complement strand
TTGAGTATGGGTGTGAATTTTGAGTATTTTGGGCATCTCACATGTATTCTCTATTTTTTCTCATATAATGAGTTTCTTTATCTCCCGATGTAAATTTGGTGTTTCTCTTTTTCTGAGTGTGTGTTAATGTGTTGCTTGCTTTATTTGTTTATTTGTGGGTTTGCTTTCGTTGTGCTATAGGATGTGATATAAGTCCCAACAAATGGTATCAAAGAGGTATGGGCCCCAATAAGTGGTATCAGAGCCATGGGCGATCCAATGTCATGTGGTAATTAGAGGCATTGTTAAAGCACATGGAGGACAAGCATAAGAAAAGAAAAAAAAGTATGGTCACTGAGATGCTATTGGTTGCAACAAGCAAGTATAGGAGCAAGACTAACAGCTGAAAATGAAATTGTGGAGAAGGAACACCGTTGGCATGTCAGAGTGTGTGAAAAGGTGTGATCTATTGTGATAAGCCCATGGAGAAATTGGATGGATGGCATTTTTTTCTATTGGATCGGCACATGTGCAGTAGAAAAATTCAAGACAGGAGTTCCTATGGTTTTGAGGTGTTGCGTATTTACCGCGGGATCAGAATGACATTGGACAGATTTAAAGATGATTAGATGTGATCACGATGTGATAAAGGAAAATTTTGGTTTAATCAATGGTGAAAGTGTAGTCATTAGTGGACATGATTGGCAACTTGTACGAGCTTGGTGGGACATGTGTTGTGACAAGTGAAGCAATTGTCAAGCACGAGACAAGTGTACAAGTCAGGGGTGAATAATGCGAGCAATAGTTGTGGTGCACACCTGGCGCATAGGTAGCACATAATGTGGTGTGTCAGATTATGGCTAGAGAGAATGATAATGGGTTGTTGATGTTCACAAAGGAGTCTCTGGACATAGAATTTGAGAAGATAGTGAAAAGGTGTACCAAAGGAGGTGGGTATCAATTTATGTGGTTATGGTTTGTGGCGGTAGAGACACCTTAAGGGGTAGGTGTGGTTATCTCTCAGGATTATGGGCTCGAGCATGAAGAGAGATAAAATAACTAAGGTGTGGATGAAATCAGATTGGATATTGGATTCAGGCAATGCTTACCACTTGTGCGGAGACAAAGAGATATTCTCTACATATGCAGCATGTGATGGCAGACTTGTATATATGACAAACAACATAGCGAGCATGGGTGTTGGAAAAGGATCAGTTTGGTTTCGCATGGTAGACGTGAGGTATTTGGCATTGATTGAGGTAATGCATGTTCCTAGTTTGCAACAAAAAAAATAATTTCCATTTGGATGCTAGATTCGAAGGGTTGCAGCTTTGCAGTTATTGAAAGAGTTTTGACAATTTTCTAGGGAAACAAAGAGATGCTATGAGGATAGAAGACTAGGGGACTATATCGACTCTAGGGTAGTGTCTAGACCTGGGAGCTACTGTCAGACATGGGTCTAGTAGTACTAGCAAGTAGAATGAATAGGGAAAGCAACAGTTGTACAAAGGTACGCAAAGTAAGCATATGAGTACTTGGAGGATCTGTAGGTGTAGAGGAGCGCAAAGAGATGCTTTGAGATGTGTGTAGAAGTTTATCCAGACACGAGTAGTGCAACCAGTACAAGATGTCCAGTTTAAAGCTTAGAGGAATAAGACAAAGTTGATTTTGAAGAGTTGTATAGCGACGGGCGCGCCTCCACCGAAACAAGTTTCTTTCGCTCTCGATTTGATTAGTGGTAGTTATGTGCACAAGAGATGAGAGACGGAATCACGGCAGCTCGCAAAGTGATGTACTTTGTAGCGTACCCCGGTAGGGGGTGTAGGGCACATCGGTGAAAAGGTGAGAGCACTTCAGTGTGGAGGTGCATACACTTCAGTGAGAAGTGGAGTAGCCCAATGATGAGGGCGAGATCTATTGGATGTTGTTTTGCAGATCTTATGGGGAGATAGACCAGAAGTTTTCAAGATGGACAACTTAAAAACATCGGATTATCTTCCAGTGAGTTGGAGGGGGAGATTGTTGAGTCCAACCTATATATGTGGGGTCAAGCCCAGTGACTCACATGGAGTTTTCATATGGGAGTAGAACTCTCGGGTTAATTAGAAGTCTTGAGAAGATGAAAACTCTTGAGTTGGTTTGGCCTCTTGAGTTAGAATATATTAATTAGAATATGATAACAATTAATTATCTTATTGGAAGTCTACCACCTCATTCTCTTGATCTATAAAAGAAAGAGTAGGTTTGTGAGATTTTTGTGTGCTGAGAGAGTGTGACAGAAAAGAGGGGTTGAGATAGAGAGAGGGGAAAGATAGAGAGAGATTGTGCGAGAAAGAATTGAGAGAGAGGTGAGTGAAATGTGATTTTTTTCCTTTTATACTCATACTCCATTTTGTTCGATTAGTGGATGGATTATTGGAGTGGGTTGGGAATAATTGGAGAGGTGGAGCAATTGTGCATAACAAATGATGATTAAATTTAACGATTGGCTTTAGTTACGTCGATATCGGATCTGTTTGGGTTTGCAAGCACTGAATGTTAAAGATACCTTTTATTTTTATAGTTACGTCAAGGTATATTTGTTCATAGTGGGATTTGATTTCTTTGTTTCCTAGTACATCAACGATCACAAGTTGCTGGTTTTAGTCTATGTCATCAGAGAAACACTACAGTTCCAAAATTTTGTCAAAGAATTTTTTTAAAAAATTCAAAATAAATGGTTCATATTCTAAATAATGCACAATTACGTTAAGTCAAAAGAGAAAATTCCACTTACCCTGTTTTGGGATGGCAAAAACTCCGTCATCAATCCTATCAGATCTTAATACAGACGGTTTGAGAGGTTGGTAATAGGTTAGTGCAGGACTTGTGAAAGAAAACGTTAAACTAATAATGGGGCTGGGGCGGTAGGGTTTTCCCTAATCATAATTATCCAAAGAGTATACTACAGCTTCTTATTATGGGTATATTTTAGTATGTGTTTTTTAATAATTAATTTTAACAAACACCCTCTAATATTAGCCTTAAATCTATATAGTTATGTATTTTCTTCTCTGTTGACTATGGAAACGTTGATTCAGATATACTTTATGTTTTACATACTAATCAAACCAAGGCCTATTAACCATTGGGTCTTGTTCAGGGCCCTAACTGTTCATGTTTTACATGAGATTTTGGGCTCTACGGCTTTGAACTATACATTCTGAACCCTATTTGGCCCAATGAAAGCCTGATCCTCCTAGGCTGTCCAAAAAAATCAGTGAAATTGAAAAACAGTTCTGGTCTGGTTTGATTTTTTAAAGAGTCGGTTTAGTTTCAATTGCGATTCCGAAATCTTGAAAACCGACCTAGGCGATTCAGTTCAAGAATTTGTGCGACCGGTTCTGATTCCAAACCAAACCGGATCAGATAATATTAATATAATCTTTTTATATTTAATACAGTGAATCCAATCTTCATATATGGTGAGACTCCCTTACTAGATAAAAAATTCAAACTATAAATACAAAAGATCTAACCCTAATCTATATTTTGCTACTGATTGTTAATTTCTTCATCCATGTGGCCTTTGTTAATTTATGAGCATCTTAATTTTGAACATTTAAATTTATGTGGTCATCTTATAGTTTAGCTATATGAAGTGTTCAATAAAAAAATTATCATGAATATGTGATTGTTTTGTAGAAAATTTATGATGGATATATTTATGTCGTGTGTGTGTGTGTGTGTGTGTGTGTGTGTAATTATTTAGGAGGAAATTTAATAATTTATTTATCAAAATCGTGGTTGCAAATTCGAACCGAATAGTTATTTTTATATTCGAATTGGATTGGTTCCAAGTTTTGGACATATCAAATTGATTTGAAAATTTCAAGAACCGTATAGTTATTTTTATATTCGAATTGGATTGGTTCCAAGTTTTGGACATATCAAATTGATTTGAAAATTTCAAGAACCGTATAGTTCGATTCAATCCTTTATTTTACTGAAAACCGAATTAATCCGATCCGTGGACACCCTATACCTGTTTGCTTCCTTTGGTCTACATTGGACGGAATTAGCAGCTGATACCAATATGCAGGCTGTATGTAATCGACCAAAAAATAGAAAATAATAGAAAAAGGGTATTATTGGGATTTTCATGATATGCAAATAGAAATGAATTTTTATATAGAATAATGTAGTTGAATGTGGCACTTCACTTTCAAATAAACAATAAGTGCTAGTAAAATGATTTTTACACTCTCTTTTTTACTAAATGTACGTTTATCTTTTGTCCTTATTATGCAAAATTATAATAAAGTTCTTAACACTTTTGCCCCTTAGCAGAATTGTTCCCTCCCCATAACATTGCGCTTTCATTTATTTCTTCTTACTTGAGGGACAATTTAGGAATTTATACAAAACTTGCATAATAAGGACAAAATATAAATTTTACTCGGTAAAAAGTAGAGTGCAAACATCGTCACCCGAATGCTATTCTACCATAATTTCTATACAAAAATTATATGACAATGACAATTTTAAAATTATAATTACAATAAATTGTAATTTATATTGAAATGAAAGATTCACAAACTGCGTCATTCTGTTTGCAAATTGGGTATAAATTTCCTTTTTATATATGAAATCTCAATACCGCATAATTCTGTAAAATTTTCTATGTGCGGATACAACATTCCCCCTGGATTAAGAAACACAAAGCCGGTGGTTCCATCCACAGGGCCTGACAATCTTCTTACTCATCTAAAATGCCTTTGAACCGTAGGAAATTCATGACCGGCAAAATAAAAAAATAAAAAAAACTTCCCGGCCAACCCATGTTTTTATTTGGTAAACTACAATTTTCACCTTTTACTTTTAATTATATTAAAGTATTTTAAGTCAAGTATTAATGCGGTTTTTCGATCATTTAGCTACTTGGCCATTGACACTTGGCCATAATTGTAAAGTATTTATATTAGGCTCACTAAATTTGAGCCACATTTTAACTTAAAAATCACATGTTTCGTTTAAGCTCTTTACTTTTTCTTTTTTAACTATATAAGTCTCTCTATTAGGCAAGTGATTAAAAAACTAGATAGCAAGCGATCAATTCGCTGTCATTTTTTTTTACTAGGAATTGTAGCAAAGTTATATTTGTGAGTTATTTTGGTTAGTCTGGTGTGGATAATTTTGAAGATTTCTAGCTAAATTAGTTTAAAAATATGTTTAGCTAATCTGATGCGGATGCTCCATGGGGTTGAAAAGCACAATTAAAAGTGAAGGCCAAAAAGTAAGATTTTGATAAAAGTACAGGATTCCAAAGTGTAATTTACCCTTTTTTTATTTCGGCGGTGTGTAGGCGTATGCTCTCCTGGGGCTCCACGTGAACACGACCCAAAGGGTTGCGCACGTGTCATTTCAGGAGGGTGGCTACGTCTGTACTACTAAACCACACTGGTCATTCTCTCACTCCAATGGGTGGCCTAGTTTTCGCCTTTCGATGTTTTCAATCCCGAAAAAGGGTACGCAGTCCCATACAGCAGCCATAGGAATTCGTCGCAGTTCAACTTTTTGTGCCAAGGCCTGCGTTTCTTGGGGGCTTGGAAAGTGTATTTATAGAGCATTCCTCTCAAAAGGAATGGTACCGAAATGAGAATTCGCGTCGATGACAGGCATCCATGACGTAGTTTAAGAGAAAAGTTTCGGACGCACACTAGCGTGGAACTAGTGGTACTCAATTAGCTCAAGGACCAATACTAGTGCCACGCTGTGTGCGTCTGAGACCCTCGCTCTTCTACTCGTACGTGGCAAGGGAAGCGGAATTAAAAGTCGTCCAATTCGGGGCTTTGGTTACACTTCAAGAAAATTAGAAACTCCAAGCAGTTGTATTAGAAACGGGACTGAAAGGCGCAACAATTAAGGGCTTATTCTGATGTTTTTAGGCCCTGTGCGTGGATAAAATATTTAAGGGTGAATTACACTGACCTCCCTTGAAATTTGTCTTTAATACACAAAGCACTTCTGATGTTTGAAAAATTACAATGACCTTCCCTGAGGTTATTTATTTTTCTCGCTTTGAAAGTTATTTCGTGGAAGGATTTCACTAGGATGACATGTCAACTGATTTCAATTATGAGTACTTTTTTTTATATAGTTTTGGGATATGTATCTCTAGGATTGTGGATTTGTGACTAAAACATTTGATCCACTTATAAATTATATTAATTTTGTGCATTTCCATGTTAGATTATTATTCATTTGCAATTTTACTTGGCCGATATTTGGTAGTTTTTGTAGTAGGCATTTGTGGTGACAAACAGAAAAAAGCCTTTCCAAAATTCCAGCAGCGAGTTTAAAAAAATTGCAGCAGAAGTAGGGGCGCAAATAGTAGGGGCTTAAATGTTAAATTTTTAGCAGCAGTTTTAAGCGTCGCTATATATAAGGATACAGCAGCGCTCTCAAAGTGCGTTACGTAGTTGCCCACTGGTACGCTTGTCAAAAACGTCGCTGAATAGCTACACTGACGACTATCTCACACCGATTTAGGCGACGGTTTGACAACCGCTGGTGCAGCTCTAATTTTCGCAGCGTTTTGGAGATATTTTACGACGCTTTTAACCGCTGCTGTTTGGCAAAATTCTTGTAGTGTTAGCGTATGTAGCCGCCATGCTTTGTGCCTCGGAAATGTTCACACTCTTGTGTGTGGCAACAAAAGGGAAAGAAAAATTTCAATTAATTAAGGTGATTTTGAGTGTTACGTATCTTAGTTTTGTATTTTAAGTCTCGAGATTTAGATTATTCACGTTAGAAAGTCGGGATAACTTGTAATGAGTCGGTCTTGCTATATTCAAACATTGTGGATGGGGCTTAAGAGCAAAGAATTAAAGATTTCAATAAAATATCAGCCAATTTGGGCTCTCCCGGTTTCAGTACATTTCGTCATGTACTAGATTTGGGGTACTTATCTGGTACTTAGTATTAAATGTTTAAGCTTTATAATATTTTGTTGTGATTAGGGTTCAACATCTCTCTCATAATATGTTATCCACATGAGGTGTGTATTAATGCATAGCTAAAAAAATGATGGTCTCTATCTGAATGACTAAACAAATACTAGCTATTGGATCGAAGATTGCTCGGGGTTGGATAATCTATCAAATGATGATTAAGTGTGGATGATATAGGTCCAATTACTCTTACAAGTTGAATTTTGAGATTGAGAACGTAGAACCGTTTTCTCGTTCATTCATCTGCGTCTATGAATTAGTTCACCTCTATAATATGCACATGATCTGCTCTAATATCAATTACTATTGTATTTCCCAAGAATTTGTTGCTGCTACTAAACTTTAATTTGTTTTCCTTTTATTACCTAAATATTATTTGTTGCACTATTCGAGATGGCCTTTCCTTTTTCTTTTTCTTTTTCTTTTTCTTTTTCTTTTGCTATGCTCCCCTAGGCTTGTCATTTTAGGGTATTTTGTTTTTATTGAAAAATGAGTAAAGCATAAATTTCTAATAGTGAGCTTTTTCATT
>BRYF01000015.1:4955000-4957500 GCA_030159135.1 Actinidia polygama | reverse complement strand
CTTTTTTCATCATTGGTGTGAATGCTAGTGAATAATTATAGGTATACTTCGTAGGGATGTGGAAATATCCGTCAACCCGCCAACTCGAACCGATCCGACCCGATTCAACCCGAACCCGATCAAATCCGTTCACTCTACGGATGAATAACGGATGAATTTTAATTAATCCGAACACATTCGGATCGGGTGTCGGGCCATTCAATCGCCCAACCCGACCGCCCAATCCGCCCAACCCGACAAAATATTATACTAAAATTCATAATTTTCACCCCACCCGACCCTCCACCCGACCAAATTTCACCCGATCCGACCATCCATTGGATCGGATTCGGGTCCAAAAATTTTCAATCCGATCAGTTCGGATCGGGTGTCGGGTGACTCCAAACCCGACCCGAATCGACCCGTGAACAGCCCTTTCATAAATTATCGAATGAATTACTCCATACTTGCATCAATTGTGTGCTATATAGTCAAGTGATAGTGTGGAGCTCACTCCTCATGTGAATATAGAGTAACCTATTCAATAATTTATGAAGTCTTTGTATAATTATTCATGCTAATTAAGCTCTTAAACAAAACAAAGTTCCAACCTTCCCATTATAAAAATACTCATATTAATGATATCTTCTTCTTCTATTTAATTTATGATGGCTGTTTCAATACGATTTCTTCATTTTTTGTGTGACCTTCTATGCGCAATGTTTGGTCCTATTATTCTTTTTGGTTATTGTTGGAAAAAATTGGATTTTGAACATGATTTTTTGTCAATTTTGAGCTAAAATAGATGATACTTCTGATTATCTTTTTGGATGAAATGAAGTGAAGTTTTAATCTCTGTAATGTGGTATTCGAAGCCATAGAAAATGTGTTCAAAATGGATAATAAATGAATAAAAAATTGCTAGTTAACTAGTTGAATTAGTTAAAATGTGGGGAAAAAACACTCAATTGCGCATTGGTTAGTAAATCAAAGGGGGATACACATATATAGGGTTTTTCCAAAACTCTGGTCGAACTGAAAAATTGATCTAATCCTATTGGTTCGGTTCGGTTTTTTGAGGAGTCGGTTCGATTTCGGTTCCAAAAATTTGAAAACCGACTAATTCGGTTCGGATCACGGATTTTTTTAACCGATTCTAGTTCCGGACCGAATAATATTAATAATTTTTTTATATTTAATACAGTGAGGTTTCTTTTTTTTGTTAGTTGTTGCCTATAGTTTTGTTGTTATTTTTTGCCCTTGGTTTTGTTGTTCTGTTGTTTGCTTTGCTGATGCTGTCACTACTACATGTTGATTTTTTTGTGACTTTTATTTCTTGTATTTTGTCGTTTACTATTGCCTAGTGCTCGTACTTCTAATACTCTTTTTGCTTCTATTTTTTAATTTCTTTGACTCAAGTTTCTTTAGTTAAGTTATGATATATTAATTTTGAATTTCTAAATTTACGTAGTCATCTTATTGCCTTGCTATCATGGATACGTTTATGTCATGGATATTTATAAATTAAATAATTTATCTACCAAAACTATGGTTCCAAACCAAAACCGAATTGTTATTTCTAGGTTTGGATTAGTTACAGGTTTTGGACAGATCAGATTAGTTAAGAAATTTAAGGAATCGTAGGATTCGGTTTGGTTCTTAGTTTTACTCAAAACCGATCAATTCGATCCGTGGACACGTCTATACATAAATACTAATAAGTGTTAGTATAGGACACCCAATAATAGAGGAGAGTGAGAGTACACCTCTTGACCTTGCACGGGCTAGCTCGAGCCTTGGGCTCGTAGCACTAAGTATGAGTTGGGTCATGTTTTTGTGAAGAGTCACTTGTGGTGACTCTATGCCTTTACAAGGCATCACTTAGGAGTAATTACCTAGTAAGGGGTGAGGCAAGACAATTCATACCCCAGTAATGGGGGTGGAGTAACAGGTCATTATTAGTCTTTTTTTGATTGAGAGATCCAAGAGCAATTAACCCAGGTGAATGAAAAGCCTGTCCACTCTAAACACTCTAAACACTGTCGAGTTTCCAACACTAAACAGTGCGGTGCCACCATTGTCTAAGTGAAGTTGTTTTATCCGGTAAGATGACGTCCGTTCAACTCAGCACCGGTGAAGGACGAATCTGCCTTAAAGAGATCATGTGAAATAGGAGACTTAGCCGCTACAGATTTCAGATTTTGGTTTGCAGATTTTGTTCATTGTTTCTGAATATTAATTTTTGTTACTGTTTTATAACCTGTTTCTAATAATAAAATCGTTTTATTTCGAGTTTTGTAACAATTATAATAAATTTTATATATCTATGTATAGAAGATTTAATTAACACATGTATGCCATGCTTGATAACAAAATTTGATCAACTTAATAGGATTGGCAATTCAATTCCAATTTTTTTGGACTAATAGTTTCATGTAATTTGTAGATTCCTAATCTTTCATTTTTGGAGAATTAACAATCTCAATTGACAATTAGTTTAAAGTTTAATTTTTGCATTAGA
>BRYF01000015.1:4895000-4897500 GCA_030159135.1 Actinidia polygama | reverse complement strand
CTCAGAGTTTATGATGAGAGACTCAGTTGTGGATGAAAAATTTGAGAGTTTCGCCATGGATGGGAAATTGAAACACCAAGTACCGATTTGAGATTGGCTTAGCCAATGCTGCCGAAAACCAACGATTCACAATCCACTCACTCTTCGGACGGCACAACTCATAAATTCAGAGGGTTCAATTGCTTCTGTGGTGTGAGATTGGTGGAGCAGTGGGGTTCATGGTGGTTTGAGCTTGAGAAAACAGATGCCCAGAAATGGTGGTGCTGGTTGTGTAAATTGGAAGTAATAAAAACAGAATAAAGAATTAATAGTTTCCAAGAAAATGAGAGCAGTGGCGAAATTGACCCAGTCACAAGATTATTGGATCACATATTTGTTTAAAGAATAATTAAATTATTTTTGACATTAGACTTATAGTATATTTCCTAAAACGAATTCGAGTCTACGATTGAATGATTTGTTCGTTGAATCAATTGGGCCCACACTGCCCTGCCCGCACAGCGTTTCCACGGTTGCCCCTGACCTTACTTTCTTGTCAATTATCACTATACCTTCTTGTCTTTAATAACTAAGGTATAGTGGGTTTATGTACAAGGCATGCACATTATGAAATCTCATGAAATTATACCTCTAATTGTTTACCATTAAAACTGAAACATTTGAAACAACTTACCGAAACTGAAGTATAAAAAACTGAATTAATTTGACGGGGAGAAATTAATTTGGTACATTGCTTTTTCTTCTTTGTAGTTCAATATTGGACAGAATAAATATTGTTTTGTATCAAATTAATATAATTTTTTATAATATTAATCTTCACAATGAAATTTACAATATAAACTATTTGAATTATTAAAATGAATCTAAAATGTTTAAACTGTACTATGCAGTCTAAACATTTTAACTGCAAAGAAGTTGGGTCCATATTGATACTCTTGAAGGTGTTCCATTTGCTTAAGCAACCTTCTCCATAACTCCCCGGCATATATATGAAAAGGAAACTATATTTTAATGGTAAATTACACTTTTATCCCTTATATATTATCTTGAAAGAGTGACTTAGATAAAATAAATCGTTTTTTTTTTCTGTACAACTCTGGTGGTTGTAAAACAATTACTTCTTTTTCATTCTTATTCAATTTTTCAGCATCGAGACTTTTAAGACTTCGTATTTAGCCCACCGTAGCCAAGTAATAATAATTTGATGAGAGAACATTTCTCTTTGTAGCTTTAGTTATGGTAATTGCCTTTTAGAGAGAGAAAGTTTGGAGATATGGTGGTCGTGGGTCTTCATGTCATGAGAGAATGTAGGTCGTTTGTTGACGTGGTGGTGATACGTATGGAGAAACAAAGCAGAAATGGTTTGATGCATGTTATTTAGTCGAAGAACATTGGAAAAAAAAACATTTACACGAGCGTATGGTAAGTCTCCTTTTTATGTTTGTTAGCATTGATGGAAGGGTGACATTGAACTGTGACCTTAAGTGCAGGGTTAAAACCCTACAATTAGAATTATAGGGACGAAAGTGAAATTCACCCCAACTGCCCATGATCTAAAATTCTCCCTTTATCATGTGCCTAGCCATAAACATTGCGTGGACAAATATGGAGTATTTATTCCCTTCAATCCATACATCTGTGAATAATAATACAGGTGTCGTAGACAAGACGATTCAATACAGGTGCCCCCCTCATTTCTCAAAGAATCCAACAAGTCTCTCTCTCTCTAAACGAAGTGTTAACAAATCCATACCCCACGCTGGCTGCTTAAATGTGGATATATGAATGAAATGAATGAGAATGGCTAGGGAACGACAAAAAGCAAGTCATCTTTCAGTCTCTCTTTCATGAGTCATGGCATTATATTGCTCATTTTGCTCTTATCATCATTTAAACTCAGCTAGCTCTCAGACTTCTCCTGCCCTACGCATGCATACTGCAACATAACATACAAAACTTGATCGATTTACGTGACCGAGTCAGAACTTAGGATTAATGAAATTAAAATTGTCAGTACTTATATCTAACAGAGTCAAAATTGACAGAGTTTATGTTCAATGCGGTTAAGATTGTAGAATTTATGGCAAATTGCTAGTTTTTTGTGGGGTCAAAATTGTCAAAACTTATGTTTAGTAGGGTCAAAATTGTCAAAATTTATGCTAAATGGGGTCAAAATTATAGAATTTATGATAAATTATTGTTTTTTTGTGGGGTCAAAATTGTCATAACTTAGATTCTACATGGTCAAAATTGCCAGAACTTATGTTCATCGGGATCAAAATTATAGAATTTAGGACAAATTATTAATTTTTTATGAAGTGAAAATTGTATTTATGATAAATTATATTAGGAATAGTAATATAATTTTTTTAGGGTACGTATTTATTCGTTTTTTTTTTAAAGGGTTTATATTTTCAAACGTTTCTCAAAAAAAGTATCTAAATTTCATCACCTAAACAAGTCGTCTGTGTTTTTAAAAAATAAAAATGGGAAACATAAA
>BRYF01000015.1:4870000-4872500 GCA_030159135.1 Actinidia polygama | reverse complement strand
CGCCCAACCAACCGAAGGCAACACATGATTTCAACAACGCATCTCAATATTCAAGGGACAAGTTGGGACAATGTATTGTGCAGCGGCCACAAACGATCGTTTCAACAAAGGATCCAGCTTCTCTATAGTCTAGTTTTGGACGACAATATTTTGGGGCTCATTTTTTGCTCATTTTAATGATTCAACCCGTTTATAATGTAGGCCTCATTTAGAAGTTTAATAATATAAAAAAATATATTAATCAGATACAAATTAATAGTCGATGAATATAAATTTATATCAAGATAAATGGGTGTAATCGTGTGATTTATATTAAATAGATATTGATTTGTATTCAATTAACATGATTTTTTTATAGTATTGATTTTTAAGACGAAGTCTACAATATGAACGTGTTGAATTATCAAAATGGAACTCAAAATATTTAAATTACACATTTGCCGTCCCAAACGCAAATAAGTTGTGTCCTTCAACAAAACCACAATGCTAGTAAATTTCATTTACATTTTCAGATAGTTTTAAAATGGATGAACAAAATTACACTCATTTGAAGTTTTGAGTTGAACCCCTCTTCTTACCAATCTTACTTCTTCTTACATGAATGGTAAGTTACATTAGAATTTTTACATGTAAAACTCATGGGTATACTAAAGATTGGTGCATAAAATAATAGGAAATTATTTTTACCCTCTCTTTATTTTATCAAATGTATTCTATTTTTTATTCTTATTATGTAAATTTTGAATAAATGCCTAAATTAACCCTCTTAGAAAAATACGAAACTGAAAATCCGAGGGTTTGTGAGAGGTAACATTGATAATTGATAAAAGTATTAAGGGCATTAAAAAAAATAATTTTCGCATTTTTGAGGTAGATTTAAGACCAAATGTCCAAATTCCAAACCGCGGCTCTAATATCAATTTTAATTTTAAAAGTATGTTTATTTAGAGATTTTCCCCATTCATCACAACTTGAACTCACATATCTATATTAGTCTCTAGTTAAAAGAAACAAAAACAATTATTTCTCTCTCCATTTTTCCTTCAAAAGTTATCTACATTCTTTCAAAGTTCAATTATATGAATAAAATTCCAAAAAATCAAATTGTGAATTTTTAAATTTTAATTAAACAATATATTTTATATTAATCTCATGTTAAAGGTCTTGTCAATATAATATTCATAACACCAATTTTATAAAAATAAGTTTATAATCTAAAATTTACATTTTTTTATTTGCAAGAAGTCACAAAATATGGAGATTCACCTTCATTTTTTGAATGGATTGCTATATTTGAAGACCCAAAATGGGATATTCATTTTGAAACTCCACAATAATTAAAGTCTCTCTTTTTTGAAAGAATATTGATTTTTGCAATATACTTTTTATTAAATACAGTCATTTTTTGTTCATATTGTACAATTTTTAAATAAATACCTAAACTATCCCTCTAAAAAGAAGAAAGAACTAAATGTGTTATGGTATGATGAGGGACAATTATGGTAATTAACAGTGTTAAGAATTTGGAAAATGCTATGGGTACAATCATATAGCACCCCAAATGCACACCACATGAAGTGTTGCATTTGGATTGGTTAGGTGTGAAGTGAAAGGATATGGTGGACCCCACACCTAGTCAATCCAAATGCAACACATCATGTGGTGTGCATTTGGAGTGCTATATGGTTGTACCCATAGCACTACCCTAAGAATTTTATTATAATGTTATATAATAAATACAAAAAGTAAAATGTATTTAATAAAAAGTAAAGGTAAAAATCATCCCTCTTTTTTAATTTTGAAGTGTACTTGTAGATGCACGCTCTAATGTACTGTGGTAAAAAGGAAGTGACTCCTGGCTGGCCTTTCAAAGCCCAAAAGCATTTTGTTTCCAAATTAGGGAGGTTTTTGAGTAATTGCTTATGTCTATTATTTCCCTTTCCCCAATATTGTGATTGACACTTGACAATATGAGCTCTGTTGAAATGACTAGAGCTTCATCAGGATCAGTGTCATTCCCATATCCAAACACCAGAAATAGCAACACCACAGACCTCTATTTTGCCGTCCATATCACGGAGAGGAGAGCCATGCCAACGTCCACCATTCACCAATGACCAAACCATCGCTCTCTTGCACAAACTTTTTGCTTTGTATATATACTAATAATTGCTCGTGTTCACGAATACTACGTTAAAAAAAAACAATTACTTTTTAGGCTACTCATTAGAGTTTTACAACTTAAAAAACAGATAAAATATAAACGTCAGATAAGAAATACGTTACATGCATATACGAAGAGATATGTTATTACAAAATAAAGAATAAATTAGAAAGTATAATTATTTTTAAAAAATATTGTTAGTTTGGACAAAATCGTAGATAGTTTGAAATAACCCGTGCCCCGACAAAAAAAGAATGAGAGAAATGAAGAGAAAATAAACGAGTGTTTTAATTTTTTTGAGTGAGTCCCACTAAAAAAATAATTCAATAGGTAAAA
>BRYF01000015.1:4855000-4857500 GCA_030159135.1 Actinidia polygama | reverse complement strand
ATCTATGAGGTTATTATATATAAGATGATAATGGTGATTCTAAATAAGGTGAGGTGGCATTGCATATTATTTATCTTGTATGCTTTGCATTGCACTGGAGAAAGTTAAACACGATGGGTTAACCAAGTCTTAGTCACGATGGACTAGCTTAGGGGTGCCACGGTGGGCATTCCTTGATAATGAGGCATCGCTAATTGGGTCAACGTTATCTAAACTTGTGCGCGCATGTGGGTGATAAATTATTGTATCGTTGATCTCTATTTCTAAATATATATGGAGGATGTTCATCTATATCGTTCTTTATGAGTTTAATTATCTATTGTGAGCATGTTGACATTTAGATCACACACACAGAGATTATTTTGGCAGGTGACATGATATAGATGATTGTCCGATTCACTGTGATTATAGTCCTAGCCATGGTGGCTTTCCTTCGTTGGCAGGACTTAAGAAATTTCTTACCTTTACGTTTTTGAAGTTTTGTCGAGTTTTGTTGAAGGTGTTAGGATTGGGTTGTATAAATGTATTATGTATGCTTTTAGTATAAGTTGACGATAGAAAATGTTAAAGAGAATTTGTTTATATTTTAGTTGATGTAAATATGTTTACCTTATGGTTTTAATTATCAAAGAATGTTTACTATGAAATTCTTATTTCTTGAGTATTATGGTGTATATTAGGAGTCGTTCGCAGATATGGTAACCTGTGCAATCACATCCTATCTAATGTAGCATTAATGATGTCTAATTAGGTTGGGGGTGTGATAACCAATGTAGCATTGCGATTTTTACGACATTGCAGCCCTACCAAGAGTAAAGACATATGCACTTGTGGATTTTGAATTTTTACTATTTGATATTCAATTTGTATCACAATATTCTTCTACCAAAGTAAGATAATTTGTGTAATGCAATTCATAATTTTTTGTGTACTGTAAATACCTAAATACTCTAACGATAGCTTTCTAGTGATTCTCCCTAGGATTACTTGTAAATCTACTTAGTTTACTAACTGAGTACTCAATGTCCGGCTTCATGCAGTTCATTAAATATATTAAACTTTCAATTATTTGATAATACTACAATTGAGAAAGTCCTTCTCCAGTATTCTTACTTAGGTGTAGATTGACAACCACATGCAATTTTGCTACACCATCACTATTCTTGTCAAATTTACCTAAAATCTTCTCAACATAATGAGACTCTGACAAGATTAGTCCTCAAGATGTTCTAGTTATTTGAATCCCTACATCTACAATCTCTATGCCTTTCATATCAAACTTAGAGGTCAATACTTTCTTGGTAGGTTTGATTATGTCATCATTACTACCAATGATAATTATTTCATCTACATATAGGTAAACAATGACATATTTTTTTCAAGTGTTCTTCATATAGATACACTTGTCACATTCATTGATTTTAATTAGCCATTTTTAAAAAATTAGAAACTAATTAGTAACTGATATACTTTAAACATAATAAAACTGATTTTAAAAAATATTCAGAATTTAAAAATCAAATTATTGTTCTTAATATAAACATATAATCAAAAATACTATCATAAAAAATAGAAACTATATCAGAAAAATCGAAAGCCTGGATTAAAATTCAGTGTCTTTAAACCATTAACACCCCGCTATTGTTACCTACGGTAACTAGCATTTTTCTCTCTCACGAATAAGATTCTTATACAGATGACAAAAACTCAATTTTTTCTTACTATGTTGCCCTCTTTTCTGTGTGTTGTTACTTGATTCAGGAAATGTCTTTTTGTAGACTGGACTAAGGCTTCAGGAGGCTCCTCCATTAAGCAACACCATAAAACAATGCTTTAAATTTTGAATCAAAATTGAAATATTTTGATTTCAGAATTCAACCCCAGCAATCAACTGGGGTTTTCAGAACAAAAATTCATTTTGGGCTACTAAAACGAGAATTTTAAAATGTGACTATTAAATTGTGACAATTTTAAGTATCTGAAAAATATTTTAGGAGTTATTTTAGGAATTAAATGGACATATTTTCTCCACAAATATATTTTCACATCTTCGTAGCCATAGCCATAGTCGTGTCGTGCCGGACGATTGTGACGCAGCCGCATGGGCACTGGTGTAGAAAATCTAGATCCATGTTGGTCAAGCCCACCCGGTTCATAAATCCCCCATCCACAAAACTTGGGTGCCCTAAGGGCCCATCCTTAAAGTGCAAATCAAGCACTATAAATACCCATTGAATAATTTCATTACTTCCTATGTGAGACTCAATTTATTTCACCCATATTTCATAGTGCTACTTTGATGAACAATTTTTCGTTCAATACTTGTCCCTTTTTTGACAAACAAATACGCTAAGATTATCTATTCACAAAGAGGAACACATTCCATATGTAGTTCACCTCACTCAGTAACTGGAACCCACCCATAATTTGTATCCAAAACTGCGAGTCCAAAATCTAAATTCCCACATAATTTTCAAAATGCAAGAGAATCATTTACCCC
>BRYF01000015.1:4837500-4850000 GCA_030159135.1 Actinidia polygama | reverse complement strand
AGAAAATCGAAACTACTTACATAGTGATCAAAACCGAGCAAAGAAGACGACGATATCCACCGTGAATCCGCCACCTATAAAAAGTAGGAGGGCCATCCTATTCGGGTGGTCCGTGATATCCGAAGCCAACCAAAAAAATAACGATAAAGTCCTCGTTTTCAAATTCAAAGTAACATAATTAAAAACAAAATAAGACATAGGCAACAAATATATTTTTAGGGGTAGAAAATCAAAACTACTTACATGATGATCAAAACTGAGCAAAGAAGAAGACAAGATCCACCATGAATCCGCCAACTTAAAAAGTAGGAGGGTCATCCTATTCGGGTGGTCCGTGATATCCGAAATCAATCAAGTGAATAACGACAAAGTCCTCGAATGGAAATGCAAAATAACATAATTAGTAACCAAATAAAACAAGCAATAAATATATTTTTAGGTGTAGAAAATCAAAACTACTTGCATGATGACCAAAACCGAGCAGAGAAGACGAAGAGATCCACCGTGAATCCACCACCTATAAAAAGTAGGAGGGGCTTCCTATTCGGGTGGTCCGCGATATCCGTAACCAAGTGAATAACGACAAAGTTCTCGTATCCACAGGCAAAGTAACATAATTAGTAACAAAATAAGACATAGGCAACGAATCTAATTTAGGAGTAGAAAAGTAAAACTACTTCCATGATGATCAAAAGCGATCAAAGAAGACGACGAGATCCACCGTGAATCCGAGGGCATCATATTCTGGTGATCCTCGATATTCGAAACCAACCAAGAGAATAACAACAAAGTCATCGTATGCAAATACAAAAAACAACATAATTAGTAACAAAATAAAACATAGGCAACAAATGTATTTATAAGGGTAGGAAATCAATAAAACTTACAAGATGATCAAAATCGAGCAAAGAAAACGACGAATTCCACCGTGAATCCGTCACCTATTAAATGTTGGAGGGGAATCCTATTCGGGAGGTTCGTGATATCCAAAACCAACCACGTGAATAATGACAAAGTCATCGTATGAAAATGCAAAGTAACATAATTTGTAACAAAATAAGACATAGGCAACAAATACATTTTTAGGGGTAGGAAATCAATAGAACTTGCATGATGATCAAAATCAAGCAATGAAGACGACGAGTTCCACCGTAAATCCGTCACCTGTAAAAAGTAGGAGGGGAATCTTATTCGGGTGGTCCGCGATATCCAAAACCAACCAAGTGAATAACGACAAAGTCCTCGTATGGAAATTCAAAGCAACATAATTAGTACAAAATTAAGACATAGGCAACAAATGTATTTTTAGGGGTATAAAATTGAAACTACTTACATGATGATCAAAACCGAGCAAAGAAGACAAAGAGATCCACCGTGAATCCGCAACTTATAAAAAGTAGGAGGGGTTTCCTATTCGGGTGGTCTGCGATATCTGAAACCGACCAAGAAA
Source organism: Actinidia polygama (assembly GCA_030159135.1). Lineage (NCBI taxonomy): Eukaryota > Viridiplantae > Streptophyta > Magnoliopsida > Ericales > Actinidiaceae > Actinidia > Actinidia polygama. The sequence continues at coordinate 4,848,550 of BRYF01000015.1, read as the reverse complement.
ATAATGATAAATTCCTCATATGCAAATTAAAAGTAACATAATTAGTAACAAATAAAACACAGGCAACAAATGTATTTTTAGGGGTAGAAAATCAAAACTACTTACATGATGATTAAAAAACCGAGCAAAGAAGACGACGAATTCCAACGTCAATCCGTCACCTATAAAAAGTAAGAGGGGCATCTTATTCGGGTGGTTTGAGATATCCGAAACTAACAAGTTAGTAATGACAATGTCCTCATATGCAAATGCAAAGTAACATAATTAGTAACCAAATAAGGCATAGGCCACAAATGTATTTTTCGGGGTAGAAAATCAAAACTATTTACGTGATGATCAAAACCGAGCAACGAAGATGACGAGTTCCTCGAGAATCCGTCACCTATAAAATGTAGGAGTAGAAAAGTGAAACTACTTACAATATTACATAATTACAAAGTCCTCAAAGCAAATGCTAAATAACATAATTAGTAACAAAATAAAACATAGGCAACAAATATAATTTAGGTGTAGAAAATCGAAACTACTTACATGATGATCAGAAGCAAGCAAAGAAGACGACGAGATCCACCGTGAATCCACCACCTAAGGGGCATCCTATTCGGGTGATCCTCGATATCCGAAACAAACCAAGAGAATAACGACAGTCCTTGTATGCAAATGCAAAATAACATAATTAGTAACAAAATAAGACAGGCACCAAATGTATTTTTATGGGTAGAAAATCAATAGAACTTACATGTTGATCAAAACCAAGCAAAGATGACGACGAGTTCCATTGTGAATCCAGCACCTATAAAAAGTAGGAAGGGAATCCTATTCGAGTGGTCCGTGATATCCAAAACCAACCAAGTGAATAATGACAAAGTTCTCGTATGGAAATGCAAAGTAACATAATTTTAACAAAATAAGACATAGGCAACAAATGTATTTTTAGGGGTAGAAAATTGAAACTACTTGCATGATAATCAAAACTGAGCAAAGAAGACAACGAGTTCCACCATGAATTCGTCACTTATAAAAAGTAGGAGGGGCATCATATTCAGGTGGTTCGCGATATCCAAAACCAACCAAGTGCATAACCACAAAGTCCTCGTATGGAAATGTAAAGTAACATAATTTGTAACAAAATAAGACATAGGCAACAAATATATTTTTAGGGGTAGAAAATCAATAGAACTTACATGATGATCAAAACCGAGCAAAGAAGACAACGAGTTCCACCGTGAATCTGTCACCTATAAAATGTATGAGGGAATCCTATTTGGCTTGTCCGCGATATCCAAAACCAACCAAGTGAATAATGACAAAGTCCTCGTATGGAAATGCAAAGTAACATAATTTGTAATTAAATAAGACATAGGCAACCAATGTATTTTTAAGGGTAGAAAATCTAAAGAACTTGCATGATGATCAAAACCGAGCAAAGAAGACAACGAGTTCCTCCGTGAATCTATCACCTATAAACAGTAGGAGGGGCATCCTATTCGGGTGGTCCACGATATCCAAAACCAACCAAGTGAATAACGACAAAGTCCTTGTATGGAAATTAAAAGTAACATAATTTGTAACAAAATAAGACATAGGCAACAAATGTATTTTTAGGGGTAGAAAATTAAAACTACTTACATGATGATCAAAACTGAGCAAAGAAGACGAAAAGATCCACCGTGAATCCGCCAGCTACAAAAAGTAGGATGGCCTTCCTATTTGGGTGGTCCGCGATATCCAAAACCGACCAAGAGAATAACGACAAATTCCTCATATGCAAATTAAAAATAATATAATTAGTAACAAAATAAGACATAGGTAACAAATATTTTTTTAGGGGTAGAAAATCAAAACTACTTACATGATGATACAAATATTTTTTTAGGGGTAGAAAATCAAAACTACTTACATGATGATCAAAACCGAGTAAAGAAGACGACGAGTTCTGCCATGAATCTGTAACCTATAAAAAGTAGGAGGGGCATCTTATTCCGGTGGTCATAGATATCCGAAACCAACAAGTGAGTAACAATAATGTCCTCGTTTGCAAATGCAAAGCAATGTAATTAGTAACATAATAAGACATAGGCAACAAATGTATTTTAAGGGTAGGAAATCAATAGAACTTACATGTTGATCAAAATTGAGCAAAGAAGACGACAAGTTCCACCGTGAATCCATCACCTATAAAAGGTAGGAAGGAAATCATATTCGGGTGGTCCGTGATATCCAAAACCAACCAAGTGAATACCAACAAAGTCCTTGTTTGTAAATGCAAAGTAACTTAATTTGTAAAAAAATAAAACATAGGTAACAAATGTATTTTTAGGGGTAGAAAACCAAAACTACTTACATATTAATCAAAACCGAGCAAAGAAGACGACGAGATCCACTGTGAATCCACCACCTATAAAAACTAGGAGGGGGATCCGAAACAAACCAAGTAAACAACGACAAAGTCCTCGTACGCTAATGCAAAGTAACATAGAATCCACCACCTAGAAAAAGTAAGAGAGGCATCCTGTTCGGGTGGTCCGCGATATCCAAAACCAACCAAGTGAATAACGAAAAAGTCATTGTATGCAAATGCAGAGTAACATAATAAGTAATAAAATAAGACATAGGCAACAAATGTATTTTTACGGGTAGAAAATTAAAAATACTTACATCATGATCAAAACCGAACAAAGACAACGACGAGATCTACCGGGAATCCCTCACCTATAAAAAGTTGGAGGGGCATCATATCCGGGTGGTCCGGGATATCCGAAATCAACCAAGTGAATAACGACAAAGTCCTCGTATGCAAATGCAAAGTAACATAATTAGTAACAAAATAAGACAAGCAACAAATGTATTTTTAGGGGAAGAAAATCAATAGAACTTACATGATGATCAAAACCGAGCAAAGAAGACGACGAGTTCCACCGTAAATCTGTAACCCATGAAAAGTTGTAGGGGTATCATATTCGGGTGGTACGCGATATCCAAAACCAAACAAATAAATAATGACAAAATCCTCGTATGCAAATGCAAAGTCACATAATTAGTAACCAAATAAGACATAGGCAACAAATGATCAAAACCGAGCAAAGAAAACGACGATATCCACTGTGAATCCCCACTTATAAAAAGTAGGAGGGGGATCCTATTCAGGTGGTGCACGATATCCAAAATCAATCAAGTGACTAACGACAAAGTCCTCGTAGGCAAATGCAAAGTAACATAATTAGTAACCAAATAAGACATAAGCAACAAATGTATTTTTAGGAGTAGAAAACTGAAATTACATATATGATGATCAAAAGCAATCAATGAAGACGACGAGATCCACCGTGCATCCACCATCTATAAAAAGTAAAAAGGGCATCTTATTTGGGTGGTACGAGATATCCAAAACCAAACAAATGAATAATGACAAAATCCTCGTATGCAAATTCAAAGTAACATAATTAGTAACAAAATAAGACATAGGCAACAAATGATCAAAATCGAGCAAAGAAAACAACGAGGTCCACCGTAAATCCCCAACTATAAAAAGTAGGAGGGGCATCCTATTCAGGTGGTCCGCAATATCCGAAACCAACCAAGAGAATAAGGACAAAGTCCTCCTATGCAAATTCAAAACAACATAATTAGTAATAAAATAATACATTGGCAACAAATGTATTTTTAGGGGTAAACAACTGAAACTACTTGCATGATGATCGAAAGCGAGCAAAGGAGAAGAGATTCACCATGAATCCATCACCTCTGAAATGTTGGAGGGGCATCCTATTCGGGTGGTATGCGATATTCAAAACTAACCAAATCAATTATGACAAAATCCTCTCATGCAAATGCAAAGTAACATAATTAGTGACCAAATAAGACATAGGCAACAAATGATCAAAACCGAGCAAAAAAAGCGAGATCCACCGTGAATCCCCTACCTATAAAAAGTAGGAGGGGTATTCAGGTGGTGCATGATATTCGAAATCAACCAGATGAATAACAACAAAGTCCTCGTAGGCAAATGCAAAGTTACATAATTAGTAATAAAATAAGACAGGCAACAAATGCATTTTTAGGGGTAGAAAATTTAAAATACTTGCATCATGATCAAAATCGAACAAAGATAACGACGAGATCCACTGTGAATCCATCACCTATAAAAAGTTGGAGGGGCATCATATTCGGGTGGTACGCGATATCCAAAACCAAACAAATGAATAACGACAAAATTCTCGTATGCAAATGCAAGGTCACATAATTAGTAACCAAATAACACATAGGCAAAAATATGATGAAAACCGAGCAAAAAAAACGAAAAGATCCACCGTGAATCCCCCACATATAAAAAGTGGGAGGGCATCTGACTCGGGTGGTCCGCAATATCCAAAAGCAACCAAGTGAATAACGCTAAAGTCCTCGTAGAAATATGAAAGGTAACATAATTAGAAACAACACAAGACATAAGCAAAAAATGTAATTTTAGGGATAGAAAACTGAAACTACTTACTTGATGATCAAAAGGGAGCGATGAAGATGACAAGATCCATTATGAATCCACCACCTATAAAAAGTAGGAGGGGCATCCAATTTGGGTGGGGTGGTCCGTGTTATCCAAAACCAACCAAGTGAATAAGGACAATGTCCTCATTTGCAAATGCAAAGTAACATAATTAATAACAAAATAAGACATAGGCAACAAATGATCAAAATTGAGAAAATAAGATGACGAGATCCAACGAGAACCCGTTACCTATAAAAAGTAGGAAAGGAATCTTATTCATGTGGTCCGCGATATCCGAAACAAACCAAGTGAATAACGAAAAAATCATTTTATGCAAATGCAAAGTAACATAATTAGTAGAAAAATAAGACATAGGCAACAAATATATTTTAAGGGGTAGAAAATCGAAACTACTTGCATGATGATCAAAATCAAGCAAAGAAGACGACGAGATCCACCATGAATCCACATCCTATAAAAAGTAGGAGAGGCATCCTATTCAGGTGGTCTGTGATATTCAAAACCAACCAAGAGAATAACGATAAAGTCCTCCTATGCAAATTCAAAATAACATAATTAGTAATAAAATAAAACATTGGCAACAAATGTATTTTTGGAGTAAAAAACTGAAACTACTTACATGATGATTGAAAGCGAGCAAAGAAGAAGACGAGATCCATCGTGAATCCATCACCTATGAAAAGTTAGAGGGGCATCTTATTCAGGTGGTACGCGATATCCGAAACCAAGCAAATGAATAAAGACAAAATCCCCGTATGCAAATGCAAAGTCACATAATTAGTAACCAAATAACACAGGCAAACAAAACGAAAAGATCCACCGTGAATCCCCACATATAAAAAGTGGGAGGGCATCCGACTCGGGTGGTCCGCAATATCCAAAAACAACCAAGTGAATAATGCTAAAGTCCTCGTAGAAATATGAAAGGTAACATAATTAGAAACAACATCAGACATAGGCAACAAATGTAATTTTAGGGATAGAAAACTGAAACTAATTACATGATGATCAAAAGGGAGCGAAGAAGACGACAAGATCCACTATGAATCCACCACCCATAAAAAGTATGAGGGGCATCCAATTCGGGTGGTCCGTGTTATCCAAAACCAACCAAGTTAATAACGACAATGTCCTCATTTGCAAATGCAAAGTAACATAATTAATAACAAAATAAGACATAGGCAACAAATGATCAAAATTGAGAAAATAAGATGGTGAGATCCATGTGAACCCGCCACTTATAAAAAGTAGCAAAGGTATCTTATTCGTGTGGTCCGCGATATCCGAAACCAACCAAATGAATAACGACAAAGTCCTCGTATGCAAATGCATAATAACATAATTAGTAACAAAATTAGACATAGGCAACAAATATATTTTAAGGGGTAGAAAATCGAAACTACTTACATGATGATCAAAATCAAGCAAAGAAGACGACGAGACCCACCATGAATCCACATCCTATAAAAAGTAGGAGGGGCATCCTATTCAGGTGGTCCGCGATATTCAAAACCAACCAAAGAGAATAACGACAAAGTCCTCATATGCAAATTCAAAATAACATAATTAGTAATAAAATAAGACATTGGCAACAAATGTATTTTTAGGGTTAAAAAACTGAAACTACTTACATAATGATCGAAAGCGAGCAAAGAAGAAGTTGAGATCCACCGTGAATCTATCACCTATGAAAAGTTAGAGGGGCATCCTATTCAGTTGGTCCACGATATCCAAAACCAACCAAGTAAATAACGACAAAGTCCTCATATGCAAATGCAAAGTAACATAGTGAGTAACAAATTAAGACATAGGCAACAAACGTATTTTTTGGGGTAGAAAATTCAAACTACTTACATGATAATCAAAATAGAGCAAAGAAGTCGACGAGAATCCGAGATCCATGTTGAATTCGTCAACTATAAAAATTAGGAAGGACATCCTATTCGAGTGGTCCACTATATTCTAAATCAACCAAATGAATAACGACAAAATCCTCTTATGCAAATGCGAAGTACCATAATTCGTACCCAATTAAGACATAGGCACAAATAATCAAAACCGAGCAAAGAAGACAACGAGATCTACAGGGAATCCGCCAACTATAAAACGTAGAAAAGACTTCCTATTTGGGTGGTCCGCGATATCCTCTTATGCAAATGCGAAGTACCATAATTCGTACCCAATTAAGACATAGGCACAAATAATCAAAACCGAGCAAAGAAGACAACGAGATCTACAGGGAATCCGCCAACTATAAAACGTAGAAAAGACTTCCTATTTGGGTGGTCCGCGATATCTGAAATTAACCAAGTGAATAACGACAAAGTCCTCGTATGCAAATGCAAACCAACATAATTAGTAACAAAATAAGAAATAGGCAACAAATGTATTTTTCGGGGTAGAAAATCAAAACTAATTACATGATGATCAAAACCGAGCAAAAAAGACGACGAGATCCACCGTGAATCCACTACCTATAAAAAGTTGGAGGGGCGTCCAATACAGGTGGTCCGCGATATCCGAAACCAATCGAGAGAATAAAAAACAAGTCCTCATATGCAAATGCAAAGTAACATAATTAGTAACAAAATAATACATAGGCAACAAATGTATTTTCAGGGGTAAAAAATTGAAACTACTTACATAATGATCAAAACCGAGTGAAGAAGACGACGAGATCCACCATGAATCCGCCACCTATAAAAAGTAGGAAAGGCTTCCTATTAGGGTGGTCCGCGATATCCAAAACCAACCTAGTAAATAACGACAAAGTCCTCATATACAAATGCAAAGTAACATAATTAGTAAAAAAATAGGACAAATGTAATTTTAGGGGTAGAAAACTAAAACTGCTTACATGATGATCAAAACCGGGAAGAAGAAGACGAGATCCATCATGAATCCGCCACCTAAGGGGCATCCTATTCAGGTGATCCGCGATATCCGTAACCAACCAAGTGAATAACGACCAAGTCCTCGTATACAAATGCATAATAACATAATTATTAACATAATAAGACATAGGCAAAAAATGTACTTTAGGGGTAGAAAACTAAAACTACTAACATGATGATCAAAACCGAGCAAAGAAGACGACAATCCACCATGAATCCGTCACTTATAAAAGTAGGAGGGGCTTTCTATTCGGGTAGTCCGCGATATCCAAAACCAACCAAGTGAATAACGACAAAGTAATCGTATGCAAATGCAAAGTAACATAATTAGCAACCAAATAAGACATGGTCAACTAATGTATTTCTAGGGGTAAAAAAACAAAACTACTTGCATGATGATCAAAACCAACCATGAAAGATGACGTGATCCACCGTGAATCTGCCACCTATAAAAAGTAAGAGGGCCATCCTATTTGGTTGGTCTGCGATATCCGAAACTAACCAAGTGAATAACGACAAAGTCCTCGTATTCAAATGCATACTAACATAATAGTAACAAAATAAGACATAGGCAACAAATGTAATTTTAGAGGTAGGAAATCAATAGAACTTACATGATGATCAAAACCGAGCAAAGAAGACGACGAGTTCCATAGTGAATCTGTCACCTATAAAAAGTAGGAGAATCCTATTTGGGAGGTCCGCGATATCCAAAACCAACCAAGTGAATAACGACAAAGTCCTCATATGAAATTCAAAATAACATAATTAGTAACAAAATAAGACATAGGCAACAAATGTATTTTTAGGGGTAGAAATCCAAAACTACTTACATGATTATCAAAACCGAGCAAAGATGGCAACGAGATCCACCGTGAATCCGTCACCTATAAAAAGTAGGAGGGACATCCTATTCAGGTGGTCCGCGATATAAGAAACCAACCAAATGAATAAAGATAAAGTCCTCATACGCAAATGCAAAGTAACACAATCAGTAACCAAATAAGACCTAGGTAACAAATGATCAAAAACGAGCAAAGAAGATGACGAGATCTACCGTGAATTCACCACCTAAGGGGCATCCTATTCAGGTGATCCGCGATATCCGAAACTAACCAAATGGATAACGACAAAGTTCTCGTATGCAAATACAAGGTAACATAATTAGTAACCAAACAAGACATAGGTAAGGAATGTATTTTTAGGGGTAGAAAACCGAAACTACTTACATAATAATCAAAACCAAAAAAAGATGACGACAAGATCTACTGTGAATCTGCCACCTAAGGGGCATCCTATTCGGGTGATCCGCGATATCTGAAACCAACCAAATGGATAACGACAAAGTTCTAGTATGCAAATACAAGGTAACATAATTAGTAACCAAACAAGACATAGGTAAGGAATGCATTTTTAGGGGTAGAAAATCGAAATTACTTGCATAATAATCAAAATCGAAAAAAGATGACGACGAGATCTGCCGTGAATCCGCCACCTAAGGGGCATCCTATTCAGGTGGTCCGTGATATCCGAAACCAACCAAGTGAATTACAACGATGTCTTCGTATGCAAATGCAAAGTAACATTATTAGTAACCAAATAAGACAACTAACAAATGTATTTTTAGGGGTAGAAAATCGAAACTACTTATATGATTATCAAAACCGAGCAAAGAAGAAGACGAGATCCACCGTGAATCTTCAACCTAAGGGCCATCCTATTCGGGTGGTCCACGATGTCCGAAACCAACCAAGTGAATAACAACAAAGTCCTCGTATGCAAATGCAAAGTAACATATTTAGTAACCAAATAAGACAAGGGCGACAAATATATTTTTAGGCATAGAAAATCAAAACGACTTACATGATGATAAAAACCGAGCAAAGAAGACGACGTGATCCACCGTTAATCCTCCACCTATAAAAAGTAGGGGCATCATATTCGAGTGATCCACGATATCCCGAAACCAACCAAATGAATAACGACAAAGTCCTCGTATGCAAATGCATAATAACATAATTAGTAACAAAATTAGACATAGGCAACAAATGTAATTTTAGGGATAGAAAACTGAAACTACTTACATGATGATCAAAAGCGAGAAAAGAAGACAACGAGATCCACCGTGAATCCGCCACCTAAGGGGCATCCTATTCGGGTGGTCTGCAATATCCGAAACCAACCAAGTGAATAATGACAAAGTCCTCGTATGCAAATGCAAAGTAACATAATTAGTAACAAAATAAGACATAGGTAACAAATGTATTTTTAAGGGTAGAAAACCAAATATACTTACATAATAATCAAAACCGAGCAAAGAAGACGACGAGATCCACTGTAAAACCGCCACCTATAAAAAGTAGTAGGGGATCATATTTGGGTGGTCCGTGTATCCGAAACCAACCAAGTGAATAACGGTAAAGGCCTTGTATGCAAATGCAAAGTAACATAATTAGTAACTAAATAAGACAGGCAATAAATGTGTTTTTAGGGGTAGAAAACCGAAACTACTTACCGATGATCAAAATCGATCATAGAAGACGACGATATCCACCGTGAATCCACCATCGATAAAAAGTAGGAGGGGCATCTTATTGATGTAAGTTGTGATGACTTACAATCATCTTGTGAGCATGTTTATGGTTTTGAGAATGTTGGTTAATAATAAAATAGGCTTTTAAATCCAAGCATACCAACAAGTGTTTTGAACCATCAGTCAACCACTCTGGATAAACTGCTTCTATTTTAGATATGAAACTACAAAATATATTTACCATAATTCTATGTTACGTGATTTGAAAAAATAAAATTCGTTTAATGAAAATTGAAAAATGAGAAAGAAAGTCCGGAAAAAGGGCATGCACATTCACATTGAAAACAAATCGTTGTGGGTAGAAGGTACCTTTCCCATGACGAGGCCAAAGTGAATCATCAAATCGTTCAAACTACACAAAGATTGAAAAAAAACACAAAGTAAATTATCATGCACGCTATTGCGAGAAGTTGATAGTAATAGAAGATATAAATATGTCATACCTAACCTTATTTTGAACTCATTCTATACTCCAATTATGTTATTGGAAATCATTCCACCGTCATGGTACTTTTATTCCAATAATTGAGCTACATCGTATCATTAAAACAATTTCTCTCATAGTCTCATGCAAAAGAGATGGCTGGAGTTTCAACTGATTTTGTGTAAAAGAGTTGAAAAGATTGACCACGAAATTAGGTCATACTGGTAACGTACAAATGGACGAAGGGTAACATGTGGGGTGTATGTACATGTACATGTACATGTGAAGTTTTAAATCTAGCAAGGTGTGCTATCTCACTACCAATTCTATCTAACAATCTAACATATGGATTGAACCACTATTTGGAACATATGGACTAGCAATTTGGAACATTCCAAAATGAAAATATGAACAAAAAATTAGAGACAGAGTGAGTGAGTGATTCTAAATTGGAGTTTTAAATAAAGAGCGTACCTATGTATTCTGTTAAAAGTCATATATGAGTATCATGTATGAAAGCATTTCAAATGACTTCTGTCAGAGTTATTTCAGATCCATCAATCTGAAGCTCTCAAATCCATTCGAGTGTAGACTTGAAAAAAAGTGAGATGCCAAACCATTCATTTCAAATC
>BRYF01000015.1:4832500-4835000 GCA_030159135.1 Actinidia polygama | reverse complement strand
GATAAATTTTATCATTTTTCTTGTAGTTTAATAAAAGTTTTACTTTATTCTCTATGTTGTTCTAATTTAAACAATTAAAACTATATAATTTCTAATTAATTGCAATATGGTCTCTCTATTCAATTCCGTTGAAAGTGCTACAGGAAATTACATGTATTTCTTGTCAATTTTAGATGAAGGAACCACATTAAAACAATTGAAAATTACAAGATTTTAAATGTTCACGTTAAAAACTTAGGACCAAAGTAATTTTTTCCCCGAACCTGCGGCGAATTAAGTTCTGTTTTTACTATTTAACAGTACCGTAAGCGTGGGAAATTTAAAGATTGTTTTATTGCAAAAAATATTGCCTTCAAAATAAAATATGTAAACATAGAAGCCAGTCTTCACCAACTGTTAAATTATTTTAAACTTCAAATTGTACCCGGAAAAGCATTTCAAAATCTCATTTTAAAACAGATAATTTATCAAAATCGGTTTACAGAACTGCCAACATCATCCAACTTTGGTGAAAGATTATACATTAGTCGCCAAACTATGAATTAACAGGAGAAATAAAAATATGGTCAATCATTTTGATTTTTCTAATTGTACTTGCAATCTTCTCTAGTTTAGTAAATTAGTGAGGGTGTTCATAAATATTCATATGTGCATCTCTCTTAGCTGTATATTTATATCAAGGTTCTATAGAGGGATTTAGAGAGAGAGAGAATGGCCGGATTAGCAGGGGAATGAATCCCCTATCATTTTCCTTTTTGATATAGTTCTCTCCCAAAATCCCAATGGATTGCCACCCTTTTCATTAACAAAGAATTTGGTTTAAATTTGCCAGTTCCTGGAGCAATTTAATCTTAAAGAAGAAGATTTTATCTGAATGAAGTTGGCATTGACTGCTCTGATTCTTTCTTTAGCATCACCTGCACAACGTACAACACAAACTCTCTCCCTTGGTTTAATGGAATTTCTAACTTTACAGACTATGCCTTTTGGCATGATTCAAGGCAGTACGTTTAAAAAATTTGAACCTAGACTCACGGAAACCAACCAAACCAGTTTGGAATCCCTCGCGTCAGTTTTTATAGTAGATTCGTTGGCTTCTGTTTCCGTAATTATACGATGTGGGACTAAGCGTCCTTCAGTTTTGCATATCAAACTTCGTTTGTTTGCATCTTTGGGCTCATCATCGATTGAGTTGATTTCATACGGCAATGCACATGGATTGCTAAACAATAAACAAACCCGAAAAGATTAGTTAAATTCTACATGATTTGTGTGTGTTGTACAGTTCCAAAAATCAAGATTAAAAAACATAACTAATCTTTTCTTGGTCGATCATTTTGATTTTTCCAATTCTCTAGTTTGGTAAATCAATGAGGGTGTTCCTCCATAAGTCTTCATATGGGGCATCTGATTTCTGACGTTTGGAACAAATTAGAACAAGATTCGAAAACATATTTCTAAACTAAATAGAAATCTGATTCCCACCCGATTCTTAGATTTCAAAATCTGATTCCCACTCCAATAAATTCTCAAAACCTTTCTTGGACTTAAATTCTTGAATTTATCCAATCCAAATGTTTGAATAGATTTCCAGCAAATTTCAATCAATTGTAACAAAGACTTGGTTGGGTGTGGTAGGGTTTGAATGGATTCCCTCAAACATTAGATTTATATAAACTATGTGATTTTAAGTAAAATTAAGGGTAAGTTTCACTAACCTCCCTCGAGGTTTTTGATAAATACAGTCACCTCCTATATAATTTCTAATATAGTACTCTTACTTTTTAAATTATTGTCAAGATTCCTCCATAAAGCTAATGTTTTAGAAAAATAACAAGATTGTCCTTATATTTAGGAATTTCAAATTTATTTTCTCAATACACCCATTAAAACAAATAAACACATTCTATTTTTTAAAAAAATGATAACAAAATTTATTTTTTAAGTATGTTTAGATTAGAATCACTTAAAAAGTATAAATATTTAGATTAATTTTTTTAAAAAAATATATTTTTTATAGCAAAGTTTTATTTTTAAGTACATTTTAATTAATAGTACTTAAAAAAGTAACCTATTTAAATAAATATTTTAAAAAATACTTATTGATAGAAAATAAAAATAGAGTAGTTTACAAATAAATGATACTTAAAAAGTCCAAAAAGAAAGCCCATTAAAATCCATAATTCCATAGTAACTTTTATAAAGAAGATAATAATTAACCAATAAACTAATCCACAATTCTAAGGTGAAAAGAAAAAATCCAAACATGAATACCACCTGCTGACCCTTTATTTTATACCCGTTTCAATTTTTTGATACTACCATCAGTACTATCTAGGGGTGGGCAAAATACCCGTTAGAACCGAACCGAACCAATCTCATTGGATCGGGTTGGGTCGGGTTTACCATGCTCTCGGTTCGATTTTGGGTTTGAAAATTCCGAACCCGACCGTCTCGAGTCGGTTCTCAGGTCTACAAATTATTTTACCCAGAATCGACC
>BRYF01000015.1:4820000-4822500 GCA_030159135.1 Actinidia polygama | reverse complement strand
GAATCCAGACAGAAGCACTATTGGCTAAAGGGGAGAATGTCTCGGCATCGTCAACATCATATGTCTGAGTATAACCTTTGGCTACAAGCTGAGCTTTGTAGCGCTCAATTGAACCATCAGGATTATACTTCACTGTGAAAATCCAACGACAACCAACAACTAACTTGTCGGAAGGGAGAGGAACCAACTGCCAAGTACCATTGTCATGTAAAGTTGTCATCTCATCAACCATAACTTACCTCTAATGTGGAACAAACAGTACCTCTGAAACACTTGGAAACAATAAAAATAGAAACAGAGCTAATAAAGGCACGAAAGGAAGGAGATAAACAACCAAAAGATACAAAGTTAGCAAGAGAATGTGCAGTACACGTACGTTTACCTTTGCGACGTGTAATAAGAAGGGAATCTGGATCAGAAGGAGGGTAACGCTAGTGGGAGGGACAAGTGAATCCCGAGCCGGCAAATAAGACTGATGGGCAGGTGCCTGGGCAATGGCAACCGCTGTCGATGAACATAAACCTGCAACGGCTTCTCCTGTCGAGGAGGGACAATAGGAACAAGGGTGGGGAGATAATAATCAGGAGGTGGTGATGGCGGAGGGGTAGTGAAATAGGAGAGAGACTCATTAAAGGTGACATCGGCACATACAAACCAACGACAAAGAGTAGGAGAATAACCCCTATAGCTTTTTTGGGTACGGGAATAGCCTAGAAAGACACTTAATCGCACGGTAATCGAGCTTATCCCGACCAGGATCAAGAGCATAGACGTAACACGTACACCCAATGACCCGGGGATGAAGGGGGAACAAAGGGCGATCGGGATACAAGATACGACGAGGAATAAGGCCAACTAAAACAGTACACGACATTCTATTCATAAGATAACATGCCGTAAGAACAACATCACTCCAGAACAGTTTGAAAACCTGCATGTGAAAGGACAAGGTGCGAGTCACCTCTAATAGGTTTCTTTAACTTGCGTTCAACAACTCCATTTTGTTGTGGAGTACGAGCACAAGAAGACCGATGAATAATACCATGGTCACTATAAAATTGCGAAAGCGCATGCAAATAGTACTCACGGGTATTTTTAGAACGAAACATACAAGTAGAAGTATCAATCTGAGTTTTTATTTTCATATAAAATGATTTAAAAAACCAATCCTTCATGGGGTATAGATAGGTAATCCTAGAAAAATCATAAACAAAAATGACAAAATACTGAAAACCAGAATACAACTTCACGTGCATCGAACCCCAAATGTCCGAATGAACTAACTGAAACGGACGCTACACACGACTCTCAACATGGGGATAAAAGGATGTATGACGATCTTACTAAATTCACAAACTTCACACGGAATACTAGACATGCTCTGACTCAACGGAACCAACTTCTTCAAGTTACTAAGGGGCAAGTGACTAAGGCGACAGTGGTCCAGGAAGACATGTAGATAACTGAAGAGCTACAGTGCAATAGTAGTCCAAATTAAAGTACTACGGGCCATTGCGATCAGACCCGCTACCAATCTTCTTCCCCGTCTTGAGATATTGAAAGACACAATGAGTAGAAAAGAATATCACTGAACAATCAAATAATTTAGTAATGCGACAAACTGACATAAGATTAAAAGAAAATTTAGGAAAATATAAAATAGACTGTAAAAAAATGGGGCAAAACCCAAACCATGAATACTGGAGGTAGAACCATCAACAAGTGTAACACGAGATAGATGACCGCTAGGGGATATATGAGACAAGTAACCAGGAGTACCAATCATATGGGGGGAAGCACCGGAATCAATGACCCATTGGTTCGAGGAGGCTAACATATGCAAGAGAGGTATCAATCTGTGTTTGAGCAAGAGTAGCAATGGTCGATGACTGAGCAACTAACAATCGATGATATTGTTCTTCTGAAATAGACATAACCCGATAAACAGGAGCAGGTGCCTCAACGGGAAGTGTAACCTGATGGGCAGCAAAATGGCCATGAAGATCCCAACAACGATCGATGTGGTTCTTAAGGTGTACACTTCTGTGGCCATAAAGACACAATCGGAGGAGCAGGATCAAATGAAGGGGCCTCATCAGCAAGAAGTGCAACCTGATGGGTAGCGGGATGACCATGAAGATCCCAACAACGATCAACAGTGTGGTTTTCCTGGTGAGAATAAGTACA
Organism: Actinidia polygama; assembly: GCA_030159135.1. NCBI lineage: Eukaryota > Viridiplantae > Streptophyta > Magnoliopsida > Ericales > Actinidiaceae > Actinidia > Actinidia polygama. The sequence goes on along the minus strand of BRYF01000015.1, from coordinate 4,820,313 downwards.
CTTCTGTAGGCCACCACTATATCCAAAAGTAATGTAATTAGGAGCACGTCTACCACCACATCCACTACCATAACTAGGAGCTCGGTCAACACTACCTCCACCACGACCAAAGGAACTAGGACTAGCAAAGTGGTTGGGGCTACGGCAAGACAAATGAGAACCCCTAATAGAAGAAACCAATGTTGAACGATCCCCATTAGTACAAACTGAAGAGGCACCGGAGTGAGACGCCAAACGAAGACGGCTAAACACCTCACTCAAAGAGGGCAACTTCTTAGAACCACGGAGTTGAGCACGAACCGAGTCAAAACTA
>BRYF01000015.1:4802500-4807500 GCA_030159135.1 Actinidia polygama | reverse complement strand
TCCTTTCCACAACACTTTCACACTGGTACCCCCACTTCCTCAGTTGGGCACACCACTACGCTTGCTAATGATACACCTACTACTTTTCGTGTTTGGTTTGGTCATCCTACTTGGGTTCTGAATTCAGAATCTAATGATCACATGACTGGTGAGTTATCCGTGTTTTCTTCTTCGGTCACTCCATATAGTCAAATTGTGTCTTGTTTCCGCATCCTACAACTCTATTTGATTCGATGCAGACACCCTCTTCTCCAGTTACCCGGCCACCCCCCAAGTGTACACTTGTCGCCCGTGTGTTCCCCTGCCAGCATCTTCTCCGAGTTCTGATCCGGTTTCTGGTAACCCTCCCTCTCTTTGTTTATCCCCGTTACCCATCTTGTATTGACCCCTGATAGACTTAGTTTTTCTAGTTCTATTGATCATTCTATTTCTCAATACATTTCCTATAATGGTCCATCTGCCTCCTATCAGTCTTGTTTTGGTCAGGTTGCATCTGTTTCTATTCTCTGGTCTATGTTTGAGGCTCTTTAGAATCCACAGTGGGTGACAGGTATGACATTGGAAATTGAGGCCTTGCAGTGTAATAATACGTGGGAGATTGTGCCTTTGCCTCCTAGGGAGAAAACAGTGGGGTGCAAATGGGTCTTTAGTGTAAAGTTTCAGGCAGATGGTTCCATTGAGCATTATAAAGCCCGCCTTATTGCCAAGGGCTTTACTCAAATTCTGGGCAATATTATAGTGTTGTTATTACCCCGGTGGCCAAATTAACAATTGTCTGTCTACTCGTTTCCTTGGTCGCCTATCACTCTTGGCCTCTTCACCAGCTGAATGTCAAAAATGCTTTCTTAAATAGGAACCTCAACGAAACTATCCATATGGATCATCTTCCAGATTTTCGAGCTAAGGGGGATTATTGTGGTAAGGCATGCCGCCTCCGAAAATCTCTTCATGGCCTTAAACTATCGCCTCGAGCATGGGTTAGTTGCTTTAGTGAGGTGGTGTTATCTCTGAGCTTTGTTCATTGTCATTCTGATCATACGTGTTGTTCATCGCCGTTTTGATGGGCGGTGTCCGATGTGTCCTTTCTGTATATGTAGATGATATTATTATTACTGGGGATGATGCACCGGGAACTACTAAAGTTAAGCAAACCCTTGGCCGAGTCTATGATGTAAAAGATTGGGGTCATCTACGATATTTTCTGGGTATTTAGGTTGCTCGCTCACGTCGTGGGATTTCCTTATCGCAGCTAAAGTATACTCTTGATCTCCTCAAGGATACCGGTATGTTAGGTTGTCGTCCAACTTCTTCTCCTATAGAACCTAACCTTAAGCTCTCAGTTGAGTTGGGAGAGCTACTACCAAATGCATATGTTTATCAGCATTTTGTGGGGCGACTCATTAATTTGACCAACACTCGCCTTGATATTACTTTTGCAGTGAGTATTGTGAGTCAGTTTATGCATGCATCTCGGACTTCTCATCTTGATACGGTTCACCATATTCTCTGATATCTTAAGATACGTCCTGGACTTGGATATTCTATATTGTTGGAGCAGTCTAGAGTCTTATGCTTTACAAATGCAGATTATGTAGAATCTAAGGATGATAATCAGTCTACCTATGGTTTCTGTACCAACACTCGCCTTGATATTACTTTTGCAGTGAGTATTGTGAGTCAGTTTATGCATGCATCTCGGACTTCTCATCTTGATACGGTTCACCATATTCTCTGATATCTTAAGATACGTCCTGGACTTGGATATTCTATATTGTTGGAGCAGTCTAGAGTCTTATGCTTTACAAATGCAGATTATGTAGAATCTAAGGATGATAATCAGTCTACCTATGGTTTCTGTACTTTTTATGGTAATCACATTTTATCATGAAAATGTAAGAAACAAGCCGTTGTATCTCGTTCTTTGACTGAGGCCAAATATCGTGGTATAGGCCAAGGGACATGTGAGCTCCAGTGGATTTGCTCATTATTGTCAGAATTAGGCTTTCCAAAGAAAGACTCGTTTGACCTATTATTTGATATTAAATCTACTATCATGAGCAGGGTTACCACAATTCACACCACCCTTAACGAATTGCGATCTGGATCGCACAATCCCAAACGTGGGTGGTTTGCGATCCCAAACGTGATAATGTAGCGTTCCGAAGCATAATCTAAACGAAAGAAAAATAGACACCGATATTGAAAGAAATTAATGTGTACTCAATACAAGCCACCAAAAAAAGAGCTTCAATTCAATTGTATCGTCGAAATGGAATGATGTATGCTTCTAGCAGATTGTGTATTCATGCTTCAATGAATAATATATATAGATATACCATGAGGAGTATTTCTATATGTTTAAAAGCGATCCGAAACACCTTTCCACGTTCCGACCAAGCGATCCGAAGAAGCCTACCCCTAACGTATCACGTTCCGCAGGATATGACGTTGTGTGTTCTCATACCACGTTCTCGTACCGCAACGATCCACGTTCCAGGTAACATTGATCATGAGTCCTCCATGAGAGAATCAATCACACAGAGGTTGATATTCACTTTATTATGGAAAAAATTAGAAGAGTTATTACTCCAAAATTTGTTCCCTCATCATGTCAAACTGCACATGTATTCACGAAGTCCATAGGTCTTTCTTTTCTGAAAACGTTCCTTAACAAGCTTGGTCTCGTTGACATCTTTGTTCTAACTTAAGGGAGAGTGTTGGAGATAATTTAGGACACGTTTCCTAATGTATTTTAGGAAATAATTCCTAATAATTTCCTGATTCCCATATTATTTTTCTATTAATTGCCATAAGGGAATTATCAAGCCAATGGTCGATGCAATGCATTTGCATTGTTTCAGTACACTACACAGCTAGAAGTGAAGGTACAGTATACACTTCAATAACTTTCAGTAGAGACATCATTGGTACTCCAGTACATTATAGTTGCAGCAGAGAGATTCGAGATGAACTCGCTACCACACTTCCAGAGAAACATTAGATATATTGCTGGGCACCATGTTAGTTGAGCTGCGACAAGCACATAGCATTGATCGCAACAATAATGAGTTTATAATATTGATAATGCTGAATTACGGCACATGTCAAACCCAGCAGAGAAAATGCCACAATGAAAATAGCTCGAAATTGCAGTTTTCTTTGAGATTGCAAGTCGAAGTGATTGAGAATTTTTCTGCAATAGTCCACTATCCTCTAGAGAAAGTGATCAGAAATCAGTTGAACTTGGTGATTTTAGTCTTGGGAGAGAGAAGTACAAGCAGGATGTATTTTTGCAACAACACTAAATAATCCATACAAGTTACAGCCTTAAAGGCAAGTGGAAAAGGAGGAAGAAAGCATAGGTTTGTAGGAGAGACCTCGAGGTAGTGAGATCGCGGTGAAAGGATTGAGCAAGTCACAACAGATGTACCGAGGACGTGATGTTGGACTCACCTCGAGCGTCTAGTAAGAAAGACCTAATTGCAGTGATCCAGCAAAACATTACGGAAGGTGTTTCTATCCTCCTCGCACAGACAAAGCTAATGGCCATCTTGAAGAACATCTTATGCAAGACTTAATGGTGACATGGTTTAAACTTTGGCAATGCCGTGGTATATTATTGATTGTACCTTGTTAGGTGCTGGTTGTGCGATGAGAGGAGCTTGATACGATGAGTCACAACAAGAAGAGTTCATTACATCAGCAATGCTCAACAAGAAGAGTTCATTACATCAGCAATGCTGGCCCTAAATAGAGGCCAGGCGCAGCAGAGAAAGCATCATAAAGAAATAGCTCAACACTGTGGCTCGAGGTGAAATGATTCAAGTACTTCTTTGTTTATATATTTAAGTCAAATTGATAAACAAAAAAGATAAGAAATTAAATTGAAGTCGATAGATATTTGTTCCACATTACATGCATATATGTGTTTAAATAATTTATTTAAGCATTTTTGTAATAGAGCAATAATACCAAGTTGGGCAATTGCCCAACCCAAATTTAGCGCCCAGGCGCCTGGGTGACCGCCCAATCACCTAGGTGAGCGCACAGCTTTGGAGAACCCTCCCTAGGCGTTTTGGGTTTTAGTAACTCGCCCAAGTGGTCGCCTAAGCGCCCAAGCGAGCGTTCCTTAACAACTATGTTCAAAAGAAACACCACCATAAACTAGAGACTCGTACCAAAATTAAAACTGACCTTGAAAATAGAGAGCAAATTTCACCAAAATAAGGTACAAAACGCAGTACAATCTTCAATTTCTCAATAGGTTCCTAGATTCTAGACCCCACGCGCCCCAGATTTTGTTGTGAAGTCGAAACAAAATCTGATTGCGAGAAAAGAAAATCCCTCTTTCTTCTTCGGGCCAAACCGTTGGGCTCACCAAAATGTGGAGTGGGTCGAATCTCAAAGGATTCTACGAGAATAGCTCCTAACACGCCTAGCCGAAAGGCTTGAAGAAGGTAGTGGATTCATGGAGGAGAGGGAAATGGAGAGAAGAGAGAGGCTGCCCCCACGTCTATAGTCTAGCATATGGAAATTTGTGTGAGAAGACCAGAGAGAAAACTCATGCAAAGAAAAGGATTCATGGGAAATGTCCAAAGAAGCTAAAGAGAGAAAAAAACTGATAGAGAGAAAAAATACAAAATAATTTTCTTTTGGTGATTGAGTTGTCTGCAAGAAATAAGGGTGCAACTTTATAGATAGGCACATGCGAGGCCTATGCGCATGTGAGGGGGAGCCAACAAGGGAACATGCGTGTTCTAAGCCTCTTTCTAATTCTCTCCTCAGGAATTTCCCTACTAAGTTAAAGGAGTATGCTCGCAGGTGTGGCCAGGTCGCTACGACATTAACCCTTACCTAGCACTCCCTCGGTACACACCAAATCACAACCACCATGTAGTCCCCCGGCCGATGTTTGCACCGAGCAGCTACCCACGAGGCAGGTGCCTATTCACCCACTACACTACTGCAAATATAAGTTAACGTCTCCTTCCATCCATATG
>BRYF01000015.1:4720000-4722500 GCA_030159135.1 Actinidia polygama | reverse complement strand
AATGGACTTGATGTCTCAAGCCAAAATCGTGATACATAACTATACAATAAAAACATAATGTGATAAAATCTGCCTTCATTCATATCAAAATATATAGATTTTTATTTCAATCCATAATTTTGCAATTCATCCACATTCATCACATTTTCGGCTTTCTACAAAAGCACTCAACATTTCATATTTTATTATTTCTCAAATTTTAGCTTTTCTCAAAAGCACACATCATTTCATATTCTATCACTTCACAAATTTTGGCTTTTCTCACAGGCACACTTCATTTCGAATGACACACTTAGTCTAATATCTAACCAACTGCATTATGCACTAGGCATGTGAGACAATCTCCGTCAACTTCCCAGGCTTTCACCGTGGGCTATGACATTCCCTCTGTATCGTTGCCATCTAGGACTTTCATGTTGTCAACTTTTCGGACTTTCACCGTGGGCTATGACATTCCCTCCGTATCTTTGCCATTTAGGACTTTCGTGTTGTCAAATTCCCGGACTTTCACTATGGGCTATGACATTTCCTCCGTATCATTGCCATCTAGGATTTTCGTGTTGTCAATTTTTTGGACTTTCACCGTAGGAGTGACACTCACTACCGTCACACAAAGTTCACATTTTTCTAAAATTTCACATACTCAATTGTTGCATTTAAAAAAATTATGCAACAATATAATACAATATATATCATCATGCACCAAATATATATATATATATATATATTTATTTTTACTATTTAAAAAATTTTAGGTGTCGACCCTACTGTCGACACCAAATGTCAGTAGTTAAAATCACTGTTCAAGGTGTCGACACTGGTGTAAACACCAAATGTCAGTAGCCAAAATGCTAAATTTACTGTTCAAGGTATCGACCCTGGTGTTGACACCAAATGTCAGTAGCCAAAATCACTATTCAAGGTGTCGACACTAAATATCAGTAGCTAAAACGTTAATTTTCCCTTCAAAGGTGTTGACACTGAAGGATTGTTGTCGACACTTACGTCCCAAATCACATATCTTCATTACTTCGAATTTAAACCCAATAAATCACATATTAACCATTTACACCAACTTAAAGCACAATCCCTTACAAACTAAGCCCATTTACATTTTCCATTATAATCAAATCTTCTATTTCAAGTTCAATACTCAAATTAAAACCTCAATAAACTAGATATAAGCCATTAACATCAAATCCAATGAAAAACCCCCACAACTAAACCCCCTTTACCTTAAGTCTAAGCAAAAAAAGCTCTACAACAATGGTGATGTCCAAAATTTTGAATTGCTCCGATCTCGAACTTTCTTGGCACAAATTGAAGCCCAAGTTGAGTAGATAATATTTTCAACGAAATATCACTCAAACCTCACCTTAACTCTCTTAGATCTAAGTTTTTAAATACAAAACCAGAGAGAGAGAGGAAGAAGAAGAAGATCATAAATGCAAAATAAATATTTTTAGTAAATACTAGCAATTTGAGTTAAGTTAAGTCAAGTAATGGAAAAAGACCTAAATACCCTCCTTGGGCTTTGCTTGGCCCAAGCACAAACCCAAATCAAAATCGACATTGGGTCCAATCAATTTGGCTCACTCTCTCACATCTCCACTTTCAAACCCAAATGAAAAATCCAATTCTACCAAAGTTCATAACTATATATATACACACGTGGCACAATGACGTCAAAAAATAAAATCGGAACCTTACAACTACTACCACCATCCACCACCGTGGTGGGCCGACTTTCGACCCCCACGACCACTGAGTGTAACTTATTACTTGCACAGATTGTCTAGGATATTGATGTGAAATATTATGATCAGTAGCAGAGTCTATTGTGTTTGTACCGTAGTTCGTCTCGAATTCTAGTGACAAGTACAAAGTTGTGTGGAGTGAGTTGTTCTTGCTAGAATTTTTTGAGTGAATGAAAGGCCAAAGAGCAGCCTTAATAAGCCCTTTATGCCTAGGGGTTATAGAGCCATAAATACCCCTTAATGATGGGGTTTTTATTGCTGAGAGTTTTTAAATTGAAGACTCATTTTTTTATCTATAAAAAGTTGAGGAATTTAGATGAAAAAAATACCAACAAAAACAAGAAAATTATACTTTTACATTTGAGTTATTTGAAAGAGAGACATATAAAGTTTAGTTCGCCAAAGCTGCGTAAGGAGGTGTTATTACGTAAGTGGTTTCAGCCGTTTTATATTGGGAGGAAGATGTCGACAATACCCTGCAACACCCTCGGTAGGCGGCGAATCTTTCTTAAGGAGACTGCGATTGCAGGACTTGCCATAATTTTGTTTGTATCTCTTATTTCAGTTTCTGTAATTTTAATTTCTGTAATTTATTTTGATTAATGAAATTGTTCTTTGGAATTATGTATTTTCCAAATAATTTTATCAACAAACATAAGAAAGTTCTTTATATGATCGGCAAATAAATTCCAAAAAATAATTTATACAAAAACTAGTATGAGATGCATAAAAGAAAATTTATG
>BRYF01000015.1:4702500-4705000 GCA_030159135.1 Actinidia polygama | reverse complement strand
AAGTATATACAAATATACGATAGAGAATGATCCTCTCTCTCTCACTCACGTGCTATTTGAAATTTCAAGCGCGTGACAAAGCACGTGGGCTCAACAGTTACAAGGCCCACGACGGCGGCACTATAAGAAGACAGAGAGCCGCCGGTGGCGATTTAAATCTCCACCCACTGTTCAAATATTCATCGCCGCCTTTGCGGTTAGAAGATATAATTCATAAAATTTGTTTCTTCATGCCTTATTCACTGACCCAGTCGTCTCCATTTGTTCTCTCGTATCGGTAAGTTTCGGACCTCACCTCGTTTCTTCTTCCCTCACCCAAATTAGCTTGCACTTGGACATACCTCAACAATCTCTCTCTGTATATATCTTCCAAATCATTCTGCTCTTCTTTTCTCTGTCTACTGATGCAAATATACAATGATTGGTTCATTGGACTACAGAGACTGATTGTTTTCACAAAAATTGTGATAATTCGTTTCGGAATGAGTGCAATACGGAGATTAAAGCGGCTCAAGCTTCGCATGGCGGCGTTTTTGGCTGTTCTTCTAATGCTTCACCACGGCCTGAGTCTATGTGGGTCGCTCCACGGGGAAGGTAAGGGCCTTAAACTTGAAGTTCGACTTGGTCTTCTCTGTTCTATGGAATGGGATAGATTGAAGAGTATGAAATTGAATTGTGAAGGATTGGCGTTGTTGAGGTTTCGGGAGAAAGTGGTGCGAGATCCGTTTGGGGCTCTATCGAACTGGAATGATCGCGCGGATCCATGCTCTTGGTTCGGAGTTGAGTGCTCGGACGGAAGAGTAATAATCCTGTGAGTCGTTCTTTTGGTGGAATTGCAATTACCCATTCGTTCTTTCATTTTTGGAAATTGGAAGCATATCAAATATGTACTTGTCTCTCTCTCTCTCTCTCTACAATGCTGCAAGTACATACATGTATTGGTTTTTTTAGAATACGTTTTAATAAGTTTTATATGGATTGGATCCTTGATTGATAATTGACATTTCTATTTTGTTTCATCTGAAATGCGAATCTATAATCATTTGGGTTGTGTTTGGATCAATAATTTTAGACCTCCACAAATCTCTCCGCTAATCATTGATCCAAAAACAGCCTCAGAAGCTGTTCTTTCCTTTCTCATCAGTATTTTGGGGTTGGGAGAAGAATAAGCTATGATAATGTGTATTGTCTATTGTTGCTTTAATGACCTGAAATTTTATAGCTATTCAGACATTGGGCAGGGACATTCATATGGATGTATCATATTTCAATGCAATTTGGCCCAAATCATCACATGCATTTCTCTGATTCCCATTTCCTCCATCTTGTGATAGCTAAAATGTGCCCAATTCCAGAGGTTCTAGACACTTTACTTTCCCTATCACCTACTGACAAGCCATGTTTACGAAAAATAGCAGTATCGAAAACCATCATAAGAAGAGATGGAGGCAAAGACATATTATTGCAATTTGATTTTATCTTTTTTTTTTAATCAGAAGAGTTGGTATAGTAGCTAGATAGACACACAAATGATAGTAGTATTTTAGTTCGACATGGTCTCTCCTTTTGGCTGACTTTAAAACATGGATGCTGATGTTATTATAGTTGCAGCAATTTTTTAGCCTTATGAATATGAGATCTTTCTTTTCTTTTGTAGAATTAAACTTGGGAAACTCTTAATAATTTGTTAAGCTGACAATTCAACTATCTCTTCTTGGTTTGGTTTGGTCACCACCTGTGAATGGTGACCAAACCAGCATCTTCCAAAATTCAAGAAATCAAAATAATCCTAATTTTGTGCATAACCTCTAGCAATGGTGCTTAATTTTCTTTCTAATAAGTCTGGGGTCCAGGCATGCATCTTGGGACACAAATAAACTCTTTTTCATTATGGAAATATGCTAGGATATGATACCATTGTGCTATCATAGCCCTGTTCAGTGTTCACTGGGTACAGTGCATGCTGTTGTCCATTTGCCTTGGAGTTTCATATGTAGCATTATAAGTAAACAAAAATTGCTCGAAACTCCAGCAATTTGCCCGTGATGATACTATACAGTTGGTTAGGGGTTATCTAGCCTTCGATGCTTGATAAGATCATTTCATATTATGACGAGCCTTTCTTATTAACCTCACAGCCACATTTATTCAAATTTCAGGAACTTGGAAGATCTATGCCTTGAAGGAATGTTGGCACCTGAGCTTGGGAAGCTGACATACATCAAATCAATGTAAACAACTAAATATATAGTAATCCAGTTTATTTTCCCAAATATTTAATTATTCTTCTGTCCTCATACATTTTACATTATTCCACTGCAGTATTTTACGCAACAACTCTTTTTGGGGAAACATTCCCGTGGAGATTGCAGAATTGAAGGAGTTGGAGGTGTTGGATTTAGGACATAATAACTTCAGTGGGCCATTTCCACCTGATATTGGCAATAACCTGTACCTGTCGATTCTGTGAGTCAATCCTTCTAAATTTTGAGACCTCACA
>BRYF01000015.1:4692500-4697500 GCA_030159135.1 Actinidia polygama | reverse complement strand
TGAACCGGTCAGTGAACCGGGTTGAACCGTTCGATTGAGAGGTGTTTGACTTTTTTTGAGTTTAATCACACTTTAGACCCTCATAATTTCAAGTATAACTCCCTTGACTCACAATGTTTAAATTATTGCAATTAACTCCCCAATTATTTTTATTTTTATCTATTATAAATAATTTATGACGTCACGGTTCGATAACGGTTGAACCGGTGACCCGGTACTTTTTCCGGTTCCATTTGGTTTCCGATTTTTAAAACATTGGTCTAATCACTGTGGCTAGGCATTGTACACTAGTTACTTTGTTTTTAATGCCTAAAATATTCATTCTCTTTCCTCACCATCTCACTTACAATATTTTCAGAGAGTTTTCTAGTCTAAAATTGACCACATATCTCCCCTTTTAAACTGAAGTGTACCATCTCATTTTTTATTCAAATTGACAACAAGTGTATTTCACTTGTCTATACCGATATTGAGTCATGATCTTCATAAAAAATATTCTCATAAATTTTTTAAAATGACCTTCTTTTGTTCCCTTAACCATTATTTTTCTTCCCTCATGTCTCCACCACGAGAAGAAAAAATGCCTCAAATTTTAAAATTCATCGGATCGAGATCATCTATGTTATACAATTTTTTAATCAAAATATAATCATGTATTTGGATTATTAATTTTTTAAATACTAAGTCATCTTATGTTTGTAGTACTATGCAAATATAAAATTATACCGCAATATAGATATTCAGAAATTATTATCACTTCAAATATACAAAAATAGAAATAGCACTAGAGGACATAAAATAAAATAAAATAAAAGTACTATTATAAAGTCTTTTGCCCATACAATATTAACAAGATTTCTATTAAACCTTCAAAAAGTGCAAGACAACAACAAAAAAAATGAGGAATAAGTCTTATATTAGTAATTTTCTTATTGATTAATGGTTAAAAAACTAGATGATATTTTATCCAAAACAATACAAGTTCATATAAAAACAATAAAAACTAGATGGCATTTATTATTTGATTTTTGTAAAAAAAATCATTTATTTATAAATTATTTTATTTTTATTTTTATCAAAGACAACTAAAAAAAATACTTATTGATAAAAAATAAAAATAGAATAATTTATAAATAAATGATATTTTTCAAAAGCACTCCAATTTGGAATAAGTTATTAAATGCCAAAATTTGTTAACGCAATAATGCTATTATTTTTAAAATAGTAAAAGATTTTTTGGAATAATTTTCACAATCCTATTTCCTCCAAAACTAATCTAATTTTTATTTTTATATGTGTACAAGATTTTGGGGATGCAGAATGACTACATACTCACACGAGAAGTGGGCATCTTTAGCATAATTGTATGTAAAAATTACAAAACGGCCTTGCATTTAACAAAAAAGTGCGTGATAAGTTATTAAATAAAATAGAAGAAGAATTGACCTACTAGTTAAGGTGCTCTCCTTATCGTTACGAAATCCAACATTCATTTTCCTATTCCCTCTTACTACTGATTGTCAAAAAATTATTAATGTAAGGACAGTTTGTTAACTTCGTACAATAATAAATAAATAAAAATTCGTGCTCTCAAAATTTATAATTCGCACTTTCAAAATTTTAAATTCGCAAATTTTACACGATTTTTACCAAAATTCGTTAATTCGTGATTTGGGAGCGGGAACGAGATCTTTAGTAGGCGAACTTTTTAAGTAGATCTTTGCTGTACTTGGCTTGGTTTATAAAAATTCCTTCCTTTGATTGTTTGATTTGAAGACCAAGGAAGTAGTTGAGCTCACCCATCATGCTCATTTCTATCTCACCTGCATACACTTAGCAAATTCTTTGCAAAACATTTCATTAATAGAGCCAAATATTGTGTCATCCTCATAAATTTGTACAAGTAGCATATCATGATCTTTAATTTTAATAAAAAGAGTTGTATCTACTTTTTCTCTTTGTAAAATCATTGTCAATCAAAAACTTACTCAACCTTTCATACTGCCCTTGGGGCTTGTTTCAATCCCTACGTTACAAGGACTCTTCTATTTTTTCTATGTACTAGAATGAGATACCCAATATAGGAACTTGGATTCTCGAAATTTAATGATATTTGAAAAAAATAAAATAGTAGCTCACATTAGCTAGAGAAGCAATATTTTTAGCTTTTTACATGGATGGTAGATAGAAATTCTATATTTTTTCTTAATTCGATTCGCTTTCAATCGCATTTCTAAATAGTTTCAACATATTATCTGGTATATAATACAAATAAATGTTCAAGATGAATTCCCATATCTATACCCAGTTTTAGACACTTGTCCAATCATCTACGTTTAGAAAAGTTTTGACATTTGGACATGCACTACCCGTACGGTCGTCCCTGAGTCCATGTAATCCAGTTGGCTGACCTAACATCTGGTTGATTTGTTTTAATTTTCAGGGTATCCCGAAGAAGGAACAAATTGGTAGTTCCAATCACCAGCTGGTTTACTGTTTACTAACCCTCTTTTTAATGGACCTCAAGGAACCAGTTGGTTGTGATTCAACTTGGGCTCAACTTATTGCGAAATGTATTCAAAGATTTTATTTATGTAAACTTTCCTTGTTACCAATAAAAAGAGAAGGAAAAAAGAAGAAGCTCATTCAGCTTTTGCAGCTATCCAGCAACCAAAGCTTGATCTTTTATTTTAAGTTTAATTTCTTAAGACCCCAATCTTGAAGAACACCAAGCTTGGCTTGATTAGGCGTGAATAGCTGATTTAAGGTTTAGTTGTAATGAAATTAATTAGAAAATGTGTAGAATAGTGGATGTGATGATAAAAATCACCTTCGAGTCGTGACAAGAGAATGAGCAAGTATTTCTGTATCTTTCCTTGTACCTTTTCTCTTCTTCACTTGGCAATGTACCGTAAAGTTAATACTACTTATGGATTCGTCAAGTAATGAGGGCTAGATATTGACGTAACTAATGAATGTCACATATTCTGGAAAGCATTAAGGTTGTATTTTGATGGATGATTTGTCCATGGATTTATGGAAGTCATAAGAAGATAATGATGTGGAAAGGTAAATCTGTTGCTTGGTTTCCCTTAGTAAATTCATTCAGAAATCCTCGATCCAAATACGGCCCCAAAAGACTTTGAGAACTGAGTTTTGTGTAATTTGAGCAGATCAGTTCTATATGCCAGTTTTGCTCAAGCTTGGCTGAAGTGAGTCCCAAGTCTACTGGTCTTAGTCTGGCCAACATGTACGAGCTTATATGTCCCTCCTTTGATGGACTGTTTTCTTGGCTTCTCAATTTGTCCCTGTTCCATATTTCAGGGAACTTCTGAAGGGGCCTTTATACTATGCTTCTGCATTCACTTTGGCTTGTGCTATTTATCGGAGAACTTCCTTGGTTGCAATCGCAGCAATTTCCAACCTTTGCGCAGGAGATGGTAATAACAGCACAAATTTTGACTAACTTAGAGATGATTAGCTTTTTGTGAACTTCTTTGACATAATTTTTCTTGGACTTCTAAACTGATAATGCTTTTATTTCTTATCTAAAATTCGTTCTGTTTCAGGTTTAGCTGACATTGTTGGAAGGCGATTAGGCCATCAGAAAATTCCCTACTACAAAAATAAATCTATCACTGGTAGCATGGCAACGGCGACTGCTGGTTTCATGGCATCGATTGGGTAACTCTGCCTGTTTTCTCTTATGAGTATCTGCCATAACATGGACGTCTTGTCACCTGTAAATTATTTTGTTGAACCTGCACTATTTTGCCTTGTTTTGATAGGGTCAAGAAAGTTGAGAAATGGCTTTGGGATTCTTGGTTGTGTCTCTTGCCACAGCGCCGGTTGTATCTCACCCTTTAAGCACTGAACTTGACGACAATCTCACAGGTCCCCTTGCTTCTGTGTTGGTGGGAAGTATGGTCTTTTGATTTCAGGCGATTTGCATCGGTGATCTTTCAGCCAAATCAGAGGTAGGTTATGTATAAAAAAATTTCATTATAGGATTGTATTCGAGTAGTTCTGTACTAGTATCAGTAGTAGGACCAAATTGCTATTGTTGTTCTCAAAATGCTGAATCTCCACGTATTTCAACCACAAAAATTGTCATTAGATATCTCGATTCTATGAATTGCCCATGCTCTTTTCTTATCTATTCCCAGAGCAACCTACAATCACTCGGAACGTATCTGTTGTCTTTTGTTTTGGCAAAAACAAAAAAGAAAAAAAGAGAAATGTTTTGAAAGTTTCTAATGAGTGCATCAATCTCGACCTTGGTAAAGTCATTGGCTAGTTATCAGGTGTTTGGGTACCTGGAATTAAACGGATAGCTTATTCGAATCGATAAGGGAGATCATTTTTCTTAATTCGTAATTAGATTGACGGTGAAATAAGCCTCATTTCGTTTAGGTACATTAGAAACTAAAACAGACTCACCAAAGTGCTACATTCTCTCAAATCAAGTCCCAACCGCATGAGCCATGAGGATTCTGCAGCAGGTTAAATGCTAGAGCGAGTGGGGCGAAGATAAACATAACAGCGCAATATTACAATGGGAGTGACTACAAAACACACATTCCAAAAATAGTTTATATGGCGCGGTCAGATGTAACATTACAACAATCAATTATAATATTCATCACAACAGATCGTAACAATAAAAATCACAATTATATTTTATCACAAAAGGTCATAATATTAATGTAATAATACATGATACACTAGTTTTTACTTGTAATATTGACCACACCGATCATAACATACACCACAATCAAGCGAAATATTTTTATAATACAAAATGTGTAATATTTTCCCTATTACAATAGTTCAATGCTACAGCCAAAGAAACAAACGAGGAAGAGGAAAAAATGTATCAGCAGAGCCAAGCAATAACTCCTACGGGACAAAAGGGACATTTTTAAGTTGATGTCCTTTTGGTAGGAGTGTACATGGTTCGAATTGGTCTGTTTTTTTAAGAACTAAGTATCGGACTGATA
>BRYF01000015.1:4667500-4675000 GCA_030159135.1 Actinidia polygama | reverse complement strand
ACCGGTCTTGTTAATTTTTGATGGAGCCGTTTGTGGTGGGGGCCTGGGGCATTATCACCGCGCGCCCCGTCAATCACATAATGCATGCCATTATGTATGGTTGGGCCGTTTTTCACCAAATTCCAACTTTAGTTTAAAGTAGGATTAACGTTATTTGCTGTCCTTGCTTCGATTTGGATGTGAGTCTATATATGCGTAACACAAAATTCGAGTTTAAAAATTGAAGACATAAAATACGTCCAATTTCTTAAAAATTATTACCCAATTTTTTGTGATTCTTTCATTTCATTTCATTTCAAATCAAATATTATTTTGACTTATGATTTTAAAACTATCATTTTGCATGTGTTTTTTCCCTAAAACTTTTGTTCATAAATCATTTCCCAAAATATTTTCTTTATTAATATGCTCTACCCCGAAATTATATATATTTTTCTTATTTTTGGATTCGGTCTGGATCCGATGTGGTCCGCTGGTCCTTAATATTGTGAGCACCATAGCTAAAAAAACAACATTTTCTTATTTTTCTTCCAAAAACAATTTTGAGGAGAAAAACTATTTCGTTCATATACATTCATCGCGGATATACCAACGATCCATAATTTTAGCTTTTTTCGTTAATTTCATTTAACTCAAAAAATATAGACAGGAGGTCCAATTTTGGGAGTTGCCATCTAGTTATAGGTCTTAGGAAAATCATAAAAATATATGACTTCATGAATAGGATTAGTCCGTTTTCATCCTCAAAGATGGGTAGGAGGCTAACGTACCGAGTAGGAAGCGTTAGGCACCAATTAGTCTAACCACTTTGGTTAGACTCTACTCGGCACTTTGAATTTTTTTTTTAATTAAATAATCAAGTCATTTTGTTTGTGAATGCATGGACAATTTATATTATAAAACATAACTCATTTTAAACCTGAAAACTATCTTTTATTATCTACGGTTGAAATTCATTTGAGTTAATTCAACGGTTAAAATTTCAACTAAGATTATTTTTCTCTCAAAAAAATATCACTTCCTTCTTCTCAAAGGTGTGAGACTCACATATATTCAACAAGCAAAAAATCTCTAAATCTATGCATATTTTTTACTCATTGCATCATATTTTAGTGGGACCCATACTAAAAAAAATACATTTTTCTTTTCACCTCATTTCTTCCAAACTATGCATTTTTTTTTCAAAATTATTGTAGTTTCTAATTTGTTTTTCATTTTGTAGTAATGTATCTCTTCGTATATGTATGCAATGTATCTTTTATCTGACGTTTATATCTTATCTATTTTTTAGATTATAAAATTCTAATGAGTACGCCTAAGAGGTAGTCTTTTTTTTACGTAGTGCCCCTGAGCACAAGCAATTACTAGTTAACAATAATATAACATGTATAAACTAAAAATAAAATTAAATAAACACCATAATATCCTAAAAATTCTAGGATTTTTAATGCTTTCAAGAATAATTATAATAAAATAAAAAGAAGAACAATTCCACTATTTTCCATTACATGGAGAGAGGGCAAAAGAAAAACTTTAATTCTTAGGATAATGCTATAACCATAGATTTAAAGAGAAAAATGATGTTTACTCATGATTTGGATCTCTTTAAAAACTTTATATCCACCGTTGGATCGTCTTGGATTGCCCTCGGAATTTGAATCTTTGATGTTATGGTGTGAGAGAGCCTTCACGAAGTTTTTTTCTCTCTCTTTTTTCTATTCTTTAAACCGTAATTTTTCTCACTTGTCTCTCTCACAAAAATTCTACAGCATCTCTCTATTTTTTCTAGGAGTTTTCAATGTCTCTCTAGGATTTTTCAATGTGTTTTTAAAAATTCAATTATGAAGAAGAGAATGGGGTATTTATAAGTGAGCATAGGCTAAAAAGTGGTAGTTTTTGATTTAAAAACATTTTAGAGCTGTTTATTCTTCCTAGGAAAAAGAATAAAATTGAATATTTATTTTCTTAGGGAAAAAATAAACAGAAAAACATAAAAAGTTCAAATCCGTTGCCCCGTCCACAGTGCTAGACCGCCCACATGGGCTAGACCAGAGTGTCAATCTGGCCACCTAGGAGGCTCAAAGTTCACAGGCTCGCCCCAGATGCATCTGGGCTGTAATTTGTGCATTTTTTATATTGTAGAAACCCATATTATATGTAGTTTGTGAGATATGACCATTTTACCCTCAACATGTTAAAGTTGTGCGATATTCTTAAAAATGCTTGTAACTCTTTTTATCTCAAAGTGGACGGAGAAAACATCTTTTAAAGTACTACAAGATCATGGATACCTTTTCGAAACCTATATTTTTTATTACGAAAAAGGTGTTGAAAGTACGGGACAACCTTTGGGAACATATTCTCTCTAAAATACCCCTATTTTCTCATACTAAAAATAAAGAATAGTGACCGGGTCCTCGAGGCAAATCAAACATTCAATACGCTCATATAATTCGTCCGTCTTATTCTTTCATCATCGGCAACGATCTAATAGTGGACTTAAAAATTATAATCGATTAAAATGGAGTGTCTACAAATATATTTTATTGAAGCTATTCTTTTTGGTGCATAGGCAGTCAAATTCAAGATATACCTAAGTATAACACTCTTAGAGCAATTCCAATAGAGTTGCTAGCCTCCCTCCTTAGATAGTTTGGCAAGGGAAAACCCCAAAAATTCCACTCCAACAGGCCCTCTATTTGGTCCCCTTTCTTAAGTTGTGCTATAGCGCCTCCTCCCATCTAGGGATGCATTGTTCACTTCCTTGCCATTTTTTTTTGTTGAGACACCAGAGATAAAAATGTTCTTGGCGCCTTCCTCTTTTACTCCATTCATCATTGTCTCACATAGAAGCAATAAAGAAGTAAGCAAACAACTCAAAAACCAAAGTATGTCTCCCCCCCCCCCCCCTCTCTCTCCTAGGACTAACTACGCAGTTGTCACAAGTGCTCGACGAGATTTGTTTGAAGTTGGGAATGTGCTTGTCTCTAATGCGATTATGTCCTATGAATTCCATGAGTGCAGGAGTATGCTCACGTGATACTTGGGAAGGGGCCGAAGTATGCTCAATTGTATTATAGTCATAGTCTTCAGATCATCTAAATCACTCTCATCCTCAATGTTCATGTTATGGAGTATTATACATGCTTTCATAATATCTTTAAGTACTTCAGAGTTCCAATAACGCGATGGTCCCCACACGACTGCAAATCATGCATGAAATACCTTGAATGCACGCTCTACATCCTTCCTTGCTAACTCTTGAGCTACAGCAAAGTGTTTTCTCTTGTTTAGCTGTGGAGATAGAATTATTTTCACAAAAGTTGACCATTATGGACATATTCCATCAGCAAGATAATATCCCATTGTGTAATCGTGGTCATTGATTAATTGACTGGAGGAGTGCACCCTTCCGCGAGCTCAGCAAATAAAGATGATTGCTCCATCACATTGATGTCATTGTGAGATCCTGCCACATAGTAACCCCAAAAATGCATGCCATATCCAAAGATCATATGGTGCCACTGTTTCCAAAATCATTGCTGGTTCAAGATAATGACCAATGAAGATACTTTTCCATGCAGTTGGGCAGTTCTTCCATCTCCAAACATAAAATCAATACTCCCTAGCATACCTAAAAAACGATATTGTTCACCAACATTTAGTCACTATTTGGTGACCTCATACCGTTTGGAGAAAATCTCAACAATGGCTTCAAAATTCAAGACTCTCTATTGCGGTGCTCCGGGCACCATAAACCAGGATTTTGAGCATTATAGTCATCTTTGTCAGTGTGGACAAACCGAGTGTCCCAACAACATTTCTTTTTTGGACAAAGTACGGATCGTAAGCTTCCACTTAAGCTTGAATGCGTAAAAAGAGGGAACGTCTCATCCTAAATAATTTTGGAGGAAATATAGATTGCTTGGCAAATAGTCGAGAAGAAGTCTTCAAGGCCTTGAGTAGGATTAGACCTATGATTATGTGAACTTGAACAAAACCGGATTGTCTCTCTCTTTATAGTTGTTCTTGTTCTATTGCACATAATGTAGCCATTTTTAACTCATCGTCATGAGTATAGTCTTGACAAAGCATATTGATTAGACGGTTACGAGGAGACATAACTTATGATAATTGAGTGAAGTTCAGAAGAATGAAGTTTAGCAAAATGAAGTTTAAAGAGAATTGATTAGAGATAAAACTGAAGAGGAGATGATACTATTTATAATTGGCTCATGCCTTGAAAAATATGACTATTGGAATATAGCTATTAGAAATGTAGCCATTAGAAATATGGCTATTAGAATATAGCCATTGCAAAACAAAACTTTAAAAAATATAGCCATTGTAAATTAATTTTGGATTATGTGAAGGTTAGTGATTTTATATACTCCCATTTTCTCTTATTGCAATATATTTTTTTTATCTTTATTGTGGTGAATTTATCCAAATGTCCTTAATAAAATGATATTTTAGTAAATTTACCTTAATATAGACAAAAAATATAGTGTGATTGGAGAAAATAGGAGTGCGAAAATTATTATCAGTGTGAATCATTTTAAAATATAAAAAAAAATTACTTGTTCCTAGATAAAATAACAAGTGTGTCGAATTAACGAAAAAAGTGATTCCCTAAATTGAAAAATAGATAGACTAGGAAGCCAAATATGGAGCCACTAGTCACGGTCCAAGATTTTGACTACTTGCAACCCATGAGGCACTTCGGCAGAACAACCGCGTGCAAGCCTAAGTCAACCTTTCCCTTGACCAAGTTCTTACTCACACACTTCAAATGCATACATATGTGGGAAAGGAAGGTTTTCAATAAACAAGAGAAGTTTGCAATGTTTTGTTAAAGGCTACAACTCTCACAAGTGTAATTAAAGCTCACACAAGGTTTTTCCTATTTAAGAGCTCTCAACCAAATGAGGATGCTTTCCAATGAGACTCCTACCCTTTTATAGCCGACCACCCCAAAATGGATGGCTAGTATCTTTTTGATCCAAGGGACTCCATTCACACCTTAGAATATTCTTCAGAAATACCTAGGATCATCCATAGTGCTCTAGAACCTTCTATGCTTTAGAACATTCTGGACTCTTCTAGAATGCTCTAAGTCTCTCCAAAGGTTCTAGAAACTTCTAGAATGATTTAGAAGCTTCCATAACATTTCATACTTTTTCGGAATACTCTAGACTTCTTCAAGATTTCGGATCCTTCTAGAATAGTCTAGAACCTTCCACACCCCCACACACACCCCCACACACACCCCCACACACCCAAATTCTGTGACGTCCTGGTATTTCTGCACACTACCTCATAGTAAGACTTACGCTTCTCCAGGCAGTTTGTTCTTAGTGAAGCCTCCTTGACCGCATCCTTGCCTTGCCACGCTGCTATCTCTAGTACAACAGCTGTAAGTTCATTCTTCTTTTGGACCTAATTTTATCCCACCAATGGGACACTGCATGATGTCTCCCTTAATAGTAGCAACATGGTTGCCATGTGTGGAACATGTATCGCATTGGACATCCTCATGAAATCCATCCCAAGCATCATGGGATGATCATCTTTTGTCACCGAAAACTTGGTTTGTCCCGACCAACTCCTAACTGATAGGTAAGCACTTCGAACTACTCCTTGGATTGGATTGGCCTCTGAATTCACTACCTTCGACCACCTCTGGTCTTGTTTCACCTTCAAGACAAGCCCTTTTGCCTCTTCACTACTCATGAAGTTGTGAGTAGCTCCCATGTTGATAAAAGCCCAGAAAGGTTGCCCATTGACCCTCACGTCTACGTACAACACATCTTTCTTCTTGATGCTCCACATCTCTTATTGTTTCTCATTCTTCTTGGTGAGTGCCCGAAGAAGCTTCATACTCCCAAGGTGTGCATCCTTTTAAACACTCACTGTCGGAGCCCTTCTATAATTTCTTTTGCAAGACACGCAACTCCTTTTGAGGGCAGTCCATTGCCATGTGCATTCTGTCGCACAAGAAACACTTCAATCCATTCTTTTTTTTACCATGCCTCTTTGTAGGTCATCGCCTCATGGTCTTCTTTCCCTTTGCGTGACTTTGTTTCACTTCTTTCATCATCTGTGATCACTGGAGACAATCTTGATCCGCCATTCTTCTTGTGGTGGCGGGCTCCCCCACCCTTGGGTTTCCTTGGTGCTCTGAAGTCGTTTAGCTTCTTTGCCTCCGCCAGGGTCGTAACAAGATCCTTCCACCCCTTGCCTTGTACCTCCCGTGCTTCCTAAGGTTATAAGCCATCCAAGAACCAGAACAAAGCCTCCCTATTGGCCATGTCAAGGATCTCCAATAGTAAGGCTGAGTACTAATAATTCCTCATGCCTTAGCTGTGAAGCTTCTTGTACACCAAGAACTTGACATTCTCAAGGTAAAAGTGCTCTTTCAACTCCCTCTAAAGCTTAACCCAAGTATCGATCTTGCACAATCCCTTCTCAATGTCTGCGTGGGATCTCCTCCACCACTATATGTTCATCTCTATGAGGTACATGGTTGCAGTCTGCACCTTCTCATCCTCGTCTTCGATATTGACATTGTCAAAGTACCACTCCATGCTCTACATGAAGTTGTCAATCTCCCAGTCATCTCTTGCACAATCATAGCACTTAAGTTCCGGCGCCAGAACCTTTTTCTTGTGCGTGATTAACTCAATATTCTTTGCCATGATCGCTTTCTTGCACAATTTTAGCTCGAACGCTAGACTTACCACCTTCGCCTCAAGGGTCTTTACTTGGATGTTGTCGCCTCTATCCAGATTGCTATGTACGGCTCTTTATTTATTAGTGACAGGGTAATCATTTAAATCAATACAGATGATATAGATAATGGGTTCAGTAAGGTGCACATCTTATCTAACACATTCAACTATTTTCTCAATTTAGCATGCCGATCCAAGTTTTGATTTGGGTTATCCACCCTTGTGATAAAGTTGGCAAATTGAGCATAAAATTCACCTATGCAACTCTTGGGCTTTCCAGGGTATACTAAAGCTTTCTCCAACTTGGTCAGCCTCTCATCCACCATCACATCTGTGGTCAAGTCATGCACCCACCGCCGTGTTCGCGTCCTTGTACGTTGGCTTCTTTGACTTGGCAAGGGCAACAATGCCCTCGTTCATGCCAACAACACTGGCGTCGCCTAATGTAGTTACCATTTACACCTTCTTGCAACCACCAGACACGATCCAACACTTTGACTACTTGCAACTCATGTGACACTTAGGTAGAATAACCACGCGAGCGTAATTCAGCCTTTCCCTCGACCAAGCTCTTACTCAAAACACTGAAAAGGCACACAAATGTGGGTAAGGAAGCTTTTCACTATACAAGAGACGTATACAAGGTTTTGTACAAGGTTACAAGTAATAAAAGCTTATACAAGGTTTTCTCTCTTTAAGAGCTCTCAACCAAATGAGAATGCCTCGCAACGAGACTCTTCCCCTTTTATAGTCAACCATCCCAAAATGG
>BRYF01000015.1:4642500-4647500 GCA_030159135.1 Actinidia polygama | reverse complement strand
ATAATTTCAATAGTTTTTGAGATTAATATAGTTTATGCGCGAGTTTGCGCCGTTTACCCCAATCGTTTGGTATTCTCGCGAATCAACGAACGTTTGATACCTCTTTACCTAGTATTCATTTAAATCTACAGGTTTAGGGAAGAAATCCAAACCAGCATTCTTCGTGTAAGGTCTCAAATTTTTTTTTTAATATGACGTAATTAGGACACACGTGTGATGTCATCAAACTACGGGTATATATATATGTGTGTGTGTGTGTGTGTGTGTGTGTGAGTGTATTTATATTAGAAGATAAAGTTGGATTTTTATTTTGGGCTTGAAAGGAGACATGTGAGAGAGTGAGCCAAATAGAGTGGACCCAAGATTGATTTTGGTTTGGGTTTGTTGATTGGGCCAAACAAAGCCTAAGGCCCAAGGAGGGTCTTTTCTCATCTTTTGACCCAAAACAAATAATCCTCCCAATAATTTTATTTTAACATTTTATTTTTTTCCGCTTCTTCTTCCTTTACTCTTTCTCTCTCTAGAGTTTGAGCTAAAAGAGGGTTTTGATCTTAAAGTTTAGATCTAGGTGATTTAAGGTGAAGTTTGAGTGATATTTCTTAGGCAAGATTATCTACTCAACGGGGGCTTCGATTTGAGCCACGAAATTTAAAGATTGGAGCAAGTTGAAAAGCTAGGGTTTCATCTCATTATCTTCAATTTTTGGAGCTTTCTTCTTGGATTTGAGGTAAATGGGGGTTTTCTTGTGGGGTTTAATCTTGGGGTTGTGTTAATAGCTTATATAAAGTCTATTGAGATATTATTTTGGGTATAGAACCCTAAATGAGAAACTTGGTTGCTGACGGTTGGTGTCGACACCCAAGTTTCAGGGGTCGACACCTTTGAAAAGTAAATTTTGGCAATTTAGCTACTGATGGTAGGTGTCGACACCTAAGTTTTAAGTGTCGACACCTTTGAAGAATGAAATTAACGTTTTTGGCTATTGATTCTAGGTGTCGACACTTAAAAAAAATTTAAAAAGTAAATTCAAAGTTTTTGGCCACTGATGGAAGGTGTCGACACTCGGTTTTCAGATGTCGACACATATGAACAGTAAAAAAAATTACCTTGATGAATTATAATATCTTATACATTATATTATTGCATTAATTTTTTTATAAATGTAACAATTGCGTATGAGTGTACTTAGAATTTTGGGTTGAGGTTTATATTAATGATTATGAATATTGTTCAATAATATCTTATTATTATTGATAATTTTTGAATGCTTGTATAGTATGTTATTGCGTTTAGATTTTAATAAATGTAACATGGACATATGATTAAACTTGTGAAAAATAGAAAGTTTGTTGTTTGCATTGAGACTTTTAGTAAAATATAAATTTTATATGTATGTGTGGAAAATTAAAAATGATTTGGGAATGACATATTAAGATATATCGAGATTAGTATGTTGTGTACTCGGAATAAGATGACTTAGATTAAGTCACGGTGAAAGATCAAAAAATCACACGGGAAGTAAATAACGATCGTGTGGACGGTGGGTATGTCAAGCCTTCGGTTAAAGCCCGAGAAATTAGCATGGACATTGGAATGTCAAGCCTTCGGTTGAAGCCTGAGAAATTGGCATGGACGTTGGAATGTCTAGACTTCGGTTAAAGCCCGAGAAATTGACATGGATGTGGGTATGTCAAGGCCTTCGGTTAGAGCCCGAGAAATTGGCATAAATGTGAGAAGGTTAAAGCCTGTGGTTATGGTTTGAGAAGTTAGCAGGATGTTGTCTCAAATGTTTAGGGCATAATGAGTTTGGTTAGGTATTAGCCTAGGTGTGTAATTCAAAATTATTGAGTTGTTTGCTTTTTGAGAAAAACTAAAAAATTCAAAAATGTTGGTTATTGCTTTTTGAGTAAAGCCAAGTGATTGAGAATGTGTTGGTTTTAGTGAAATCACATATTGAAAATCAAAAGTATATTTTGATATGAATGAAAGCATAATTTATTGCATCATGTTTTCATTGTGAAATTTAAAAATGTTGGTTATTGCTTTTTTAGAAAAGCCGGGTGATTGAGAATGTGTTGGTTTTGGTGAAATCACGGATTGAAAATCAAAAGTATATTTTGATATGAATGAAAGCATAATTTATTGCATCATGTTTTCATTGTATAGTTATGTATCATGATTTTTGGCTTGAGGTATCAAGTCCATTATTAAATCTTCTTAAGGTAACTAATCTTTACTATAAAATGAATTTCAGGTACCGAGGGTTATCCTGAATCGTGAGGCATGTGGATTGCCATTACATTCGTTTTGTCTAGAAAATATGTAAATGTAATTTTGGAATTGTAATTATTCTTTTGGCCAGGTATGGGCATTGTCCATGAATTATCATTCATATTTTGTATTTGATAGCTCATGGAGAGCATGGTCCCATGGGAGGGCTATATGTACTGTACTCTGATGTAATAACAAGTATATTTTTCATGTTGTTTAATTTGACTTTTTCGCATTGACTTGTTTGTTTACGTGGCCGGATCTTGGTTTGATCGGGGCGTGACACTTCGGAATCAACGGCTAATGTTTGGTTACTGATTCGTGAAAGATGATTCAAGTCCAAACACACTCATCAAAACTAAAACCAATTGATTCTATTATGGACTTAACACCATTCAACACCACCATGTTTTAGATTGGTCTTCCTCTACGAAGCACGCACATGCCAAATTAATCTCTGTTATCCATGTCTAACACGTATTGAATATTGACTCGCCTTTGATACAAGTGTCATCAGGGACACATTAGGGATATGTGGGGTGTGAGTTTTGATAATGAGAGAAATAAAATCGAGGATAGACAGTTGTGGTGGTCTTACAGTTGTGCGGGTGGCTGCAGTCAATCACCAGTTGGCAATGGCCTAACTACAACACATGAACAGTGAGAACAACCGCCAGAGATATTTTTGAAAAATAGTTCTCCGACGGTCAAGTTAGATGACTAGAAAACGTATGTAAAGAGAGAGAGTGTGTGTATATTCTTAGGATCAAAATTTGCATACCTTTAAGAGAGAGAAAGATTGACTTTATATGGCACAGCTCGGCGCGTGCTTGTACGCGCCGATCGCTATGTTAGTGAATAGGCTATTGACTCAGCCACACCCCTAGGGCCTGACTAGTAGCCTGTCATCATACTGTCGATGTCTCCATTTGGGCATGTGGGCTGTCAGAAGAAACTTCAACGTGCAAGTTACCTTCTGTCCCCTATCATCCCTCGGGATTGTCACTGACCGTTGCCCCTCATCCAAGCTCTAGCGCGGTCATTCTTCTGAAGTTGCTAAATAGAGACAGATCGGAAGTAATGATGACCTTAGCTTGGATAGTGCATGTGTTCAGTAGTGTCTGCACCGAGCTTACTTCGTAGCGATAGCTCATCAGATGCCCCTGCCGTAGCAATGCCAGAATCTGTCATTGTATATTTTGTCCCCTTATGGTATACAAGCGTCTTTCATCCCAACATACCCTTGGACACTTTTGATTTTTAATAATTTAATTAATGGATGACTAAAATAATTTAATTAATGGATAATTTAGTCATCGTTAAACTAATTTATGCATTATATTTGTTCTTGACACCAACGCCTTTTCTTTGAAGTTGTTGATGATCTTTTCATGCTCACCAAATAAGAGAATTTCGAGAAATTAAAAAAAAAAGATTTGGGGAAAAAAGTGGTGGGTTGGTTGATGGATGAGAGAGAGTGAGAGGGAAGTGGTGCAATGGCAGTAGTAGGAGAGTTTTTTTTTTGAGTAGAGAGTAATTAAAAGAGGCTTTGGAACCCACTTATAAAGACATCCCACGGATAGCTACTTTTCAACTGCCCCAACCCCCTTGTGTTGTGTATAACCTTTGGTTTGTATCTTTTACTTACTATGGTTGACAGCTTGGTCTGGGAAAGAAGGTTGTGAAAAGGCTTTTATAGAAAAAACGAAGAAGTTACCTCCATTCTTGGCGACGTGGGACTTGGGAGTGGGAGTTTTATAATCTTAAAACAAGCCTGATCAGTTTAGTTCTGTCTGTGGGATGATTGATTTGTAGCTTTATGTTATCTAATAGTAAAACTAGAATTGTTTCAAAATATATACATAAGGCTATCTCAAAATATATACACTCGGTTGTGGTAAATATTATAATCGGTATGGTGAATGTTATAGAAGATATTTATATTAGAAATAATAAAAAATAGTTACGACCTTTTACGGTAAATCAAAATTGTGATTTTTTTCTGTTACTTTCGGTTGTGGTAACTGATAAATAATACTATCGTTTATGGTATTGTTATATATCTACGTATACCATATGTATCATTTTTAAGAATATGTACTTTTGCCGCTCCCAAATTTGAAACCAAACAAGAGAAGAAGGAAAAATATTACTTTCCTCCCCTTTTCATTTCTTTTCTTTAGTCCAAGACTCCAAACACAACCTAAATTACTAAATCCACAAGGACCATTTATTTATTTCCAAATGTAGGAACAAATTCTAGCTTTTGGGGATGCGGGATCACTGCAGCATTACATGCCGACAGTAATCCCAAAACGACGTTGTTTCGGAAAAAAATTTTGAAAGATAAAATGACATCGTTTTGGTTAAAACGCACACAAAACGACGTCGTTATGGGGTCACCGCAAGGTTGCAGTGATCCCGAATCCAGCTTTTGGTGGGCCAAAGAAAGACTCCATTTGACCCAGGAGTAGTAGGGATGGCAATTCCCCCGTTTAATTATGGGCCCCGCCCCACCCCGTTTAGAGCGGGCTTGGGGGAGGAATAAACGGAATCGGGGTGGGGGCGGGGGTGGGGGAAAAATCAAAACCCGATTAATAATCGGGGCGGGGGTGGGTTTAGCCCCTCCACCTCAAACCCGCCTCAATTATGTGTAAAAAGTCAAAATTACTCTTATTTTTTAAAAAAATATACCATAATACCCTTATTATATATATATATCAATAATT
>BRYF01000015.1:4627500-4630000 GCA_030159135.1 Actinidia polygama | reverse complement strand
ATTTTTATTGAACACAAATATAAAATCTCTTGATTTGAAATTCACATATCTAAATAGAGTCTCAGACTATATTTGGATTAAGAATTTAGAGAGACATTTGTAAAAAAAAAAAAAGATTAAATCTGACGATACAATCCAAAGATTAAATTTGACGGTCCAATCCTTTTAACTATTTTACTTTTCTTTTTTTTTCTTTCAAATCTTTAATTCAAACACAGACGATAGTTCTTTTCCATATTTTCTAACTTGTGTTAAGTAACTTATTAAGGATGGCAATTGGCATGGGGGGTAATTCTTCATTTTGGGGTTTTGGCTCCTCTCCATTAGAAAACTATCATTTATGTGCAATTCTATTATCTTTTTGAATGCTTCCAAATGAATGGGAAAAAACAAGACCCATTGTGAGGGGAAAAATCACATCTTCCCATGCGTAAGAATATGGAAGCTCAGCGTAGAACAGATGTCTCTATTGGCTTAATTCCAAAAACTCAATTGGATTAAATCCATTTTCAACATTAAATTTAAGATGTTCAAAAGTTAGGTATTCAAATCGGAGGGCTAAAAGTAGTTCAATCACTCTGACCTTTCTCGACATAAAGTTTCTAAAGTTGAAGAAAGTCTATCAAAATAAGATGACAATGATACGACAGCGGATGAGAGAGGATTTAAACACAACAAATGCTTACCTAAACAATAAAAATTACATACTTCTAATTAATTGATAGCTGTAAAGTTGATCCGATAATGTTAGGATGTGTTTGAAGTAAGAATTTAATAGAAAAAAAAAAGAAAAAAAATTGATGGATATAATAATTCAAATTTAATATATATTTTTTACTTTATAAATTCTTTTCTAAATCCTTGATCAACGTATAGCCTTAATGATTAAGATTGGATTAAAATCGATCATTCATTTTAGGGGAAATAAAAAGGCAATTAAAATAATTTTTATACTCTATTTTTTAAAATTGTACCTTTTTTTGTTTTTGTTATAGTCATACATATAAAAAAATTATCCAATTATAAATTGCCACGTGTCTTAAACGTAGGCTACATTGATGGCCCAATAATGCCATGTGTCAGAATGATTAGTTTTCAAATTGATAAACTTTGGGCCAATCAAATTAAGTCACTTGTCACATTGGTCAAACCAATAAAATTACGAAACACCATTAAAACATATTTTTTTTTATATTTATCTCCACATGTAAATAAATAATTATCAAAAAGGTAGATTCTTTATACTCTCCACCATACTCTCCACAATCTGGAGATCAATGAAGTAAATGTAAATCTCCCCACAACACTTTGGGAAGTCAAGCAAAGAGGAAGAACTCTTCAAATTAAAGTTTCAAAGCCTTGAAGGAAAGACAAAGTAGAAGCTTATCGGATTCAAGTTCTTAGAATGCAAGTTACTCAAGCCCCGAAGAAGTTCCTCACGAAAGCCTTCAATTTCAAGGCGAGTGTTCACAACAAAGTTTCATCAATCTCTACCATGTGTAATGCTAGCGTTGAAGAAGATCGCGAGAGCCATCCAACAAGTTTGCCGTCATCTTCACAAACGTTGAAGAAGATCGAGTCATTAGATTCGAGGTCAAGCCGTTGAGCCATCAAGTCAAAAATTTTAAAAAGAAGAATCAAATGTTCGTTATTCTGCATGTACAAGAACTATTGTGCGAAAGCGTCAGTAAAGTCTAGATTATAATTCACTAAAATTATAAGATGAAGAACAAATAACTCAATCAATGCAAACGAAGAAAGAAAATAAGCAAATCAATCACACAAGACGAGATGTATGTGGTTCGGCAAGATTCTTACGTCCACGGACAATTACATAATTAAGGTTTTCACTAATTCAATACAATACTCCAAAGAGCTACAATGGAGTATCTCACAAATCTCGATCTCTA
Source organism: Actinidia polygama (assembly GCA_030159135.1). Taxonomy (NCBI): domain Eukaryota; kingdom Viridiplantae; phylum Streptophyta; class Magnoliopsida; order Ericales; family Actinidiaceae; genus Actinidia; species Actinidia polygama. The sequence goes on along the minus strand of BRYF01000015.1, from coordinate 4,628,090 downwards.
GTGTATGCAATAGTCCATTTCTCTCTTTTTTTTTCCTTAACCCCTAGATGATACTTTTTATACCAAAGTCCTTAGTGAGTTCAAAACAACCCTAAAATTATAATATTCCGCCGTCTCGCACGATTTTTTAGGCAAATAAACCGCCTAACTCTCGCCCGGCATTCAGTCGATTAGGTGGTATTAGAAAAATAAGCCCGACTAACGATCAGTCATATTCGGTCCAGAGATTTTACTTCTTTTAATTTTAAAGTTAATAAAATTCAATTTTGTTACATTATCTTTCTTGTCTTAGTTTCAAATTAGAAATTTATCTTTACAATAGTGATTATCGCACTCCTTTTTTTTTTTCAATTTACGTCTGTATTCATTTTCTAAAAAAAAGTAAAAATAAACAGAAGCTATAGAACAGGTTGAAATTTTGGGTCACGGTTCTAGGCCCATAAATTAATGAAGCCTGTTCAAGTGACGTGAGGTCGAGATAGGACTTTTGTCATCCGAAGAAAAAGAGCCAGCCCACTACTTTGGCTTAGTAATAATGGATATGGGGCATCCCATTTCTTACGCATGTAACATTCATACCTTAGAGAATC
>BRYF01000015.1:4550000-4552500 GCA_030159135.1 Actinidia polygama | reverse complement strand
AAGTTAGTAAAATTAAAAGCAACAATTGCGTTCCCTTAAAAAAATTGAATTCTCCATAAGAAATTTTCAAAATAAAATATAGGGAGTAGTATATGTATTCTGCAATAGATGCCATTCGATTTAATCCCCATTCTTCATTTTGAGAATCTTATGCCCTTGTGTTCTGAGAGAATTTCGCACCATTTAAGAGTAGAAACAATATAGCGTTGGATCACCTTCAATATTTGAAACATTTTCACTTTTTCATGTATAAAAAGCTATGAACGCAGAATTTCTTTAATGAAAATGAGATTTCTAGTACTTTTACGGAGCTGATAGTACTTTTTTTCCAAAAAATTCAAGACAACAGTATATTTGGTACACAAAAATACGAGTCCCACTATTTATGACTATACACAACACAATATGAATTGTCCGTAGCAAAACTCCTTTTTCCTAGGAGACAATTTCCACATAATCAGTGAGATCCTATTGCAAGAGCTAAAAACATAGCGTGTGAGATCTTTCTATGCAAATAATTTAAGGATGATTGTAACGAGGTATCTTATCACATTTCTATCAAAAAAATTGAAACTAGACCAACCTCAATGGCTTGAGATGGATTATGAATCCAAATCAAATCTGTTTTTTCCATTAGCTGGCAAGTATTTGGAGATGTCCATTCATGTCGTTTGTTCCCATGGCATCAAACAGGGCTTGCGAATCCAATAATGAAGGATAAAATGGATTATGGTGTCTTTCATCACATATGGATCTGATGATTGCAATATTCCATGGTCTGTTATATCTCCAACTTGCACAGCCAGGTGAAGCCTGATTTTGACCGGTTTGGAATAAAATGAACTTTTTTTTTTTAATTATATGATTTTTTTTTTTACATTTTGGTCATTTTTGAGATATTAGTCTCTAGTACAACTATAAAATGAAGGAGATTGAATGCTGTTTGCCCAACAGCCTTCCATGGGGATATCCATCATTGATTGGCTAAGATGCATGTACATAAACATAGATATACATACGTACACGGATACGTACACAAGACATTATGATTTTAAAAAGAATAAGGCACGGACAAACACAATAAAGAAATATTTTATTTATAATCTACACAATACTAAACGACAAAAACGAACCAAAATTATCACGAAATATTTAGATGATTGATAATAAAATTAAACCACAAGACACATGATAAAATATCATTGTATATACAGGAAAGAAAGCTTTTTAAAGAGAGAATACTTTAAACGTATAAGAAAAATATGTTTTGAGTAACGAACACGTGTGCATAAAATATATCCTTCACTTATCTAAGTAAAATAATAATAAAAAATTAAGATATGTTATTCCATCCCTATCTAAATATGTACAACACATATTCATGTCCAATACGCGTTCAAGATGCATACCACGCCATTTAAACGTGTTCGTACTTCACGACTGAATGGAATGATAAGTTCGTAGAAAGATGAAAAAACTTGGTACGGCCATTTCTGGGAAGTTTCGGGTGGTGGTTAATATATATATATTCTGAAAAAACTCAAAATTCATGAGGTTGTTTTGCGACAGATAAATGACAGCCTACCTACATGTGCCAGTCCAAGACCTGTGGCCATGGAAACTGCAAAATTTTGTTTCCAATAGCCATGTCACTCTTGTTGAAAATTTATGAAAATTTTCAAGTATAAATAAAGAGAGGCGTTCTTAACGTTTCTTGAGACAATCGAACAGTAATCTTTGGATTCATCGAACTTGAACGAAACAACTCAAAATTAATCATTTGCAGCTCAAAAGATAGCCGTTATTACCCTCGTGAACGTGGAGGTTATGACAATTCAATGACTGACTGCTTCGTGTATTGATTTCAACCCATCAGTCACTTTATTTTTTATATATTCAGTTGGTCGATCCCTGCTGAGGGCACTTCCTCAGGAATCCCGCTAAAGGGCATGGCCCACCAAAGGGCCAGCCCACTGAGACCCCTAGGGTACGCTGACTGAGAGGTGGTGTTGCCAAGCAGCCGAAGCATAAATTTCAGGGCACATGCTTTAATTGTAACAAGTTTGGATATTGTGCTTTTGAGTGCAGAAAATTGATGAATTCTCACTCTCAAGTGCATATGACAGAGGTAGTCAACAGGGGGGGTTCAAACTCACAATAATGATGGACAGACATAGGGGGTACACGCCATGTCTATTGCGACAGATGGATGCTCACTACTTTTGAGCCAGCTACTAACGATGATAAGTTTTATATGGGGAATTCGACCACCTCGAAGGATGAGGAGCAAGGCAAGTTAATCTAAAGATGACTTCAATCTGCAGGGCACATCGTGATATATATAATGGTAAGTTTAGACATAATCATCGTAGATATAATACCATCAGACAATTGCTCTCAAGTGGAATTGTCGTTATTGACTACGTAAGGTTAAAGGATAATATTGCGGATCCACTTATCAAATGGTTACCCCGAGAGTTAGTCTATCAAGCATCGAAAG
>BRYF01000015.1:4530000-4532500 GCA_030159135.1 Actinidia polygama | reverse complement strand
TTTGTTTGGTACTTACAGAATGACTCAAAGTTTTGATAAAATTATAATTTCTACCCAGATTTTAAAAAATTATTTCTTTAATCCTTGGGTGGGTGGTCAACCGTGCGCAATTTGACATTGATCAGTTTTGTTGAGTTGAGAGGCTACGACCTTAGGCAGTCGTACACGGTTGGCCTTTGTGGAATAAACTAATCAGAATCCGGAGTAGTCTACATGGTTTATGCCATGATGCTGCCATGTTAGGATGTCTATGTGGCAAGGACTCATGTAGATGTAAATCTTCATTTATCTAAGATTGGGGGAAGGCGAATCCCAATTGGAGTATTCTCGTATAATTAGAAATTTAATGTACTTAATGAGTTGTACGAGGTTTGATATAGCCTACTCGGTGAGTAGATTGAGTAGATACACAAGTAATCTAGAAATGATGACTTGAAAGCGATAGTAAGGTTACTACACTATTTAAGATATACTCATGATATTGGATTGCATTACACCAGTTATCCATTAGTACTTGAAGGTTATTGCGATGCAAACTGGATATCAGATATGAAAGACTCGAAATCCATGAGTGGATATGTCTTCACGCTTGGTGGCCTGTATCTGCGATTAATATCCATTGCGATAGTCAATCTTTGAAAATTTTTCTCTTCATTTATTTATTTGTATTTAATTTTAGGTTTTGTTATTCAATTCTCGCACTTGATTATTAATTGCATTTCGATTAAAGTTTGTATTTTTGAGCATTCAATTTTCAATTGTTAATTGCTTTCATACATTCATTGTTGCATATTGTTTATCGCATAATTCTAGTTCAATTTCGTATTTTGAGCATTACATTTATGTCCTACATTTAGTTGATAAATTCTACTTTTAAGTCTGTTAGCTTAGATTCTCTACGCTATTTTAAGAAGAGATTAATAATTATGATCTAGATGTATTTTAATACCTTCTTTCTCACTTGTTTTCATGGAATAATGATGAATTGTTGTTGGTGAATTTTAGGTCAAAATTGAGGATTGTACATACATATTGAATTTTTAAAATTGTATTGATTCTTACATGCATTATTTATTCTCTTGCATCCTACGTATTTATTTAATTGCTTATTATAGGGACATTCACTAGGATTGTACGTATCAAGTATCGCTTGCATCCTTTGTGTTTATATGAATACTTATTTCAAGGACTTAAATTAGGATTGTACGTATTGAGAACACATGTATTTGTCTCTACTATTCTATCAATTGCTTTCTAGGTCTATTGCATCCAAGATGTTTAATTCATTAGTCAAAAGTCAATACAATTCATTGATATATCTTTTCAATATCTAATAGTTTTCACCACTCTATATTTTAGTTAACGTCACCATTCTCATGAATAGTTAGTTTTATGCTAAAGAGATAAAAGAGTTGATGCAATTTTGACTGTGGTTTGGATTGCTAGTTGGGTTAGCATTTGTTTCATATCTTGTTAATTGCTTTATTTTCATTCAATCACCGTTATTCCTGACAATTCACACATCCAAATTACATCTTCTCGATCTACAATTGATATTCATTACATACTCAATACGTTGTAACTAGATCCTTGTATTACCGAGTGTTAGGCTATCTCGATAGCTTGGAGTTGCATTTTGATATAGGAGATTAAAAGGCAAGCATACCAAATACCCACAAACGAGTCGAATTTTGGTGTGCTCAGATAGGTTATTAAGATTTTAGCGAGTTTGAGTTCAAGATTGAGCTCAATGAATTTGTTTATAAGATTTTAGCAAGCTCGATCTCGAGCTCAATGAAAATTAAACGAACTAAGCTTGCTTAGACTCGAGCTTAAGTTTGTTCGTCAGCCTTAAACAAGCTAAATAAATTATATATTTATACACTTTAAATAAGTATGATAACAAATAAAACTTTATTATTTATTGCAAATACATCCTTATCTATCTTACAAACTAGTATCAACTATGTCTTATGCCTTATATATAGTCAAGTATGAAGATTCGCACCCTTTATAAATTATAAACTAATATAATTTTTATTTTATTTTTTCCATATTGAAGTTCAAGCTTTGAGTTTTGATAAACTCAAGCTCAGTTTGTTTATTAAATAAGCAATAAGGCTCGAGCTTAATTGTTTACAAAACTAATCGAGCCAGCCCAAGTCCAAAACGAGCCGAGCTCAAGTTTGCTCGCAAATGGTTTTCGTTTGCTACCTTACAGAACCAAGTATTGGTTTACCACGAAAAATTTATTTTCATTTTAAATTTTTCAAAAAAATTCGAAGTTCAGAACAAACAATTAATATTTTCAAAGTTCAAATGGTTTGAGCTTTGAGTTTTTTGATTTGTTAGTTTTTAAGCTTTTTTATCTTTAGTGAACTTTTATTAATATTTTTTATTTTTTTATTTTTTTTAACAAAAAGAATAGAAAAAAGTAAAAAAAAATCATAAAAAAGTTAAGTAAAATAAAAAAAAATCATTTTTATGCTAAAGAAATATC
>BRYF01000015.1:4515000-4520000 GCA_030159135.1 Actinidia polygama | reverse complement strand
CTAAAGTTTTTGTCTTTAGATTTTTTTAAAAATTTAAATAAATTTTTTACAATTTCAAATGAAGTCAAAATAGTGAAAAGAAAATAGTATAAGATTTTGATCAAAAAATAAATTAAAAAATTGCTAAAGACAAAAATAAAACTTGAAAACCCCAAAAATTAAATTAGCTCATAAAAACAAAAACATCAAAAATCAAGCCTAAACCATTTATTTTATGAGACTTGTTGTATAAACACACAATAATGCCACGGCGAAAATTACATGTTTGAAATAGACCTCGACACAAATGTAATCTCATCCATGAGGCGACTAAATCCACTTCCGAGTTTTTTTTCAATACTTGACAAGCCTTACAAAATAGGATTTAGGGTCGATTTATGAACTCTTATAATGCCAGCTCATCATTGATCTATCTTCATAATTCAATTGCTTATTTTGTAAAATTTGTTAAATATTTTTTTTAAGAACCTAGTATCCAAGTTACCTTGTGTGCACCTTTGCTAATTTCATAAACTTAAAGTTAACGATCGAACAAACTTTCAATGGCATCGTGGTAAACCAAATAACCTATGCAAAAGATCAGGTTGATTTGACATCGACAGGGCAAACATGATTGAATCATATTGGTTATTTATTATAGGTGATGTGGGGTAAAATATCCGCCTACCAAGATAGGTACGTCGCTTGAAAGATCATGTCACCCTATCACCACTACAGTCCTGGTCGCCCATGGCTCATCGCCACCAGTTACTTATTACACCGGGGGCATGCTATCTTATCTCCATATTGCCAATAGGCAAAATGGGTTACTTCACCTTATTAGAGATCATCTCCAAAAAGACTATCTCCATCAGGACTCCGCCTACATGAGACTCCTTATCCATCATACCTCCACAAGATCAGAGCCCACTTTCACAAGGATTTCATCCCTATAAGGGAACTATCTCCATTAGACTCCAGCTACATCACAACTCCTATAACTATGGATTGCTCTTCAAGTGGCAATCTCCTACATTATCTCTGATATAATTGGGATATCCTCCCATATTTATTCTTCCGAGGATAACCCTGTGATCCACGAATACGGCTCATTACTCCACCTATATCAAGGCTGCTCCCCCATCTATTAGGAGGTACAATTTCTATTTGCTTAGCCTATATTCGCCTTGGTCTGATTCGCACGCCGGAGGGATTTTGTGTGGCCTCACCCCCTCCGGTAACGTTTAGTCATTGTTGCGCAGGTCGCCCGAGTATTAGGCGAGATCTAGTACCGAGGCCGAGGAGCAATTCGACTGTTGGTTGCTCTTCCAGTTTTTTACCACAACAATAGGAATATGCCCCAAATAAAAGGGATGGCAAATACAACAATCTCCTTTATAGTTTCTGAATTTACATGACTCTCTCATATTTTTAAAATTATTATCAAAATTGTCTTTTGAAGCTAATTTTTGTTCAAAATAATAAAACTGCCTTTATATTTAGGACTTCCAAATTTATTTTTTCAATACACCAACTAAAATGAATAAATATTCTATTTTTTGTAAATAAATTATTTAAATCATTTTTTAATAACAATTACTTATTAATAAAAAAATAAAACAATTTACAAATAAGTGGTGTTTAAAAAAAAATAAAGAGCATATTTATTTTATTTATTAAAATAAAATTAGAAATGCTAAACATAAGAGTCATCTTGTCATTTCTTCACAAAAATCAATTTTAATGGAGAATTTTGATAATATTTTTAAAAGTAAAAAATATTATTATAATTTTTTAAAAATTACAAGAGAGATGTCCGTATTTTTTAAAAAACTTCAGGAAGGCTAGTGAAATTTACTCCAAATAAAATAGGGAAATGATTTTTGCACTCCTTTTTTTTACCAAATGCACTCTATTTTTTATCCTTATTATGGAGTTCACTTGGTAATTTGTTTTTCACTCTTTTTTTTATCAAATACACTCCATAATAAGAATAAAAAATAGAGTGTATTTGATAAAAGAAGGAGTGTAAAAATCATTTTCCATAAAATAATTCCAACATTCGTACAAGCCCCAGTCAGCCTGGTGAGTCAGCCTGGTGATGACCCTTGTGGTCCGGTTCGTCCTATGGACGTCCGACCTGCCTTTGGAGCTTACCCACCCAACAAAAAATAAATTATGAGGTCCCGATAAATTCATTACACAAGGTTCAGATTGTTCGAACATCTAGAACCATCCGATTTAATCTCATTTTATTAAAAAAATAAAAAATAATAATTTTTAGAATAAATTATAACACAAATATAATATGATCATGTAATTATCGATATCTGATCAATCTAACTTTTTCTCGATCTACTTTACTCAATGAATTGTATAAAATAAATCGTCACGATAATATAATCGAACTTACAATACACTCAATATCATATGGAATATACCTTGCACAGGCCACCCCAAAACCCATATTCGTACCCGTGTCCAAGAAAATATTGCCCAATCGATATCGAAGACTTTTACGTTATTATTAAATTTATGACCCATCCATTTTATCTTATTGTCTCTATTAAGCAATTTGCTCATGTTGAAAGAGAACAATATGTATGCATTCAAAAGTCACTGCCTGGGTTTGTTTAACACGCAACTTATCCTTGTCGCCGCACGCCACCGCGCAACTGGGGCGGTCACGGTGGTGGGTGGTCACAAACACCGTAATTTATGTGCAAATTGATCATCATTTAAGTTCAATGATATAGTTTAAAGCATAGTTTGTGCTAGTTTTTTTTTTTAAGCTAATTTAGTTATTTTAGATTTTAAGTTTTTTTGTTTTTAGTGAAGTTTTTTTATAATTTGATTAAAATTTTATAGATTTTCAGTTACTCTTGAAAAAAAAAAATTAACGTAAAAGATTTTATCTAATTTGTAATAAGTTCACTAAAGGCACAAAAAAAAGATAAATTTTTGTTATTAGTGATTTTTTTTTTAAATTTAAACAAAATTCTTAGAATTCCAAACGGAGTTAAAATACTGAAAATAGTATAAGATTTTGATCAAAAACTGAAAAAAAATTGCTAATGACAAAAAAAAACTGAAAACTAAATAAACTAAATTAGCTATAAAAAAAAAAAAAAAAACTAAACCTAAACCATTTATTTTATAAGACTTGTTGTATAAGTTTGAAATAGACCTCGAGACAAATGTACTCTCGGTCAAGAGGTAACTAAATCCACTTAGATTTTTTTTTTGCAATACTTGACAAGCCTTACAAAATAGGATTTAGAGTCAATTTATGCTCTCTTGTAATACCCACTTGAGTCTGGCTTAGCTTATTATTGACTTATCTTCATAATTCAATTGTTTATTTTGTAAAAAAAATTAAATATTTTTTTTATAAAGATGTCTGGGTCAGCTTGTGTGCACCTCTACTAATTTTAGAAACCTAAAATTAACGATCGGATAAATCCTCAATGGCCCCGTGGTAATCCAAATAACCCGTGCAAAAGATTATGTACATTGAACATCGGCAAACACACATGATTGAATCAATTTTGTCTTAAAGGTTTATTTTAAAAGTATGCGCCAAATAAAAATATGACAAATACAATTATCTTTTTTATAATTTTTGAATTTACACTAATTTCTCTTACTTTTGAAATTATTATTAAAATTCTCCATTGAAGCTATTTCTTTAGTAAAAATAACAAAATTATCTTTATGTTTAGGGCTTCCCAATTTATTTTTCAATACACCAACTAAAATGAATAAATATTCTATTTTTTATAAATAAATTATTTAAATTATTTTTTTTAAAAAAATCTTATTAATTAAAAATAAAAAAATAGTTTATAAATAAGTGGTATTTAAAAAAGAGAATATTTATTTTTATTTAATTTAATTTTTGTATTAAAAAATTAAAAATGCTAAACATAATAGTTATCTTATTATTTTTTCACAAAAATCAACTTTAGTGAAAAATTTTGACAATAATTTCAAAAATAAAGAAGATCAAAAACTATAAGTTATGTGTCTGTATTTTTTAGAAACCTCAGGGAATGTCAGTGAAATTTACCCCCAATAAAACAATTCTAACTTTTCCGTCCAATCACCGCCGTACAAGCCCCCGTCAGCCTGATGATGACCCTTGTGGCCCCGCTCGTCAGCCGTGCCTTTGGAGCTCACCCACCCACCCAACAAAAATAAATTATTAATCCCTGAGGAAGACTTTGGAAACCATGACGAGGATGGGTGGGGTGGACCGTGCAGTGGGGTGGGGTGGGGTCAATTTCTATAAAAACGACAAAAACAAAAAAATAAATCCAATCGTTACACCATATCCCTCGTTTCCAAAAGATTATTACGTGTTATGATCCAAAGTCGGGCTCCGTTTGGTACCAGTTTTTTGATTGATTTTTTTTAAGTTTATAAATAAAAAAATCAATCAGAGTTAGCTTTGATGTGGGGTAAACATTTGTACTTCGCCAAGTGAACTATACCTCGTCATGCTCACTCATATTCACGTCGCCAAGCTTTCTCTATCTCGACTATGAGCGAGGAGTCGTCTTATCGCCAAATCGCCAATAACCAGCTTGAATCTAAGCTCGCCAGCCTCCACACCGCAGATGGGCGAGGTGAAATACTTGTCGTCTATCTCCAGTCTTCTATCTCTATAGACTCCGTCTCCTCAGGGACTCTATCTATACAAAGAAACTACCTCTGAAGAGATTATTTCTATCACGACACCTACAATCACGGGATGTCCTTCAGATGTCAGATATCCCTATTAATTCTCCGCTATCTCCGTGATATATTGCCATACTTAGCCGTCCGAAGATCACGCCGCAGGTATGATTTAACTCTGGCATATAGACTGATAGCTCTGCTTGTTCGTTGCTTAGTTTTTGATTGCTTTGGTCTAATTCGCACGTCGGGAGAGTTTTGAGTGGCTTCACTCCCGTAAGTAACGTTTGTTCATTGCTGCGCAGGTCGCCCGAGTCTTTTTCGAGATTACCACCTCGCCATCC
>BRYF01000015.1:4505000-4507500 GCA_030159135.1 Actinidia polygama | reverse complement strand
AATATGCATATTTGGCACAATTTAAAATCATCAAATTGGTTTTGAGGGTTTAGACAAACCACCCTATTCTTAAGTATGCCCAATTTGTATTGATAGGATCATACCTAATCATATATTTTTGAAAAAATTGCTAGATTAGCGGATAACTATTTTTCTGATCACCTGCCAAATATTAAGTAATCTTTATTGATCAGTAGCCAGTAACCACTGAAGATTCGTTCAATCCTTTTTTTTTAATTTTTTTATAACTCCATATTCAGGCCATTAGGCCAATTAATCCGAGGGACCGATCCCACTAAGCTCAAGCAAGATGCTCATTTAAAATCGATACAAGTCATGTACGAAAGTGGCCCAAAATGAGAATTAATAGAACGTAGGTGAGAGTCGAATTCCACGTCAAATCAAAATCCCTGGTGATCAGGTGACTATCACTCACACTTACCCTCCGAGTTTAAGATTCCTTTTGTCTTGTATTTGAATTCCATTTCTTTAGCTTATGATCAAAATCAAGATATGAGAAAAAAATAACCTAATTAAAAATAACATGTGCAATAGTACCTTTTTTATATTAATGCGTATTTAAATCATTTCGAAGTAAATTGCATTTTTTTTACACTTTGGATCCTTTTACTTTTATATTTTGTGCATTTTACTTTAATATTTAATTATTTCAATCAAATGTCAATATGATTTTTCAGTCTATCTCAACATGGATCTTAATTGAATGACATATATACAAAAAAATACATTAACAGTTGATCTAAAGTGTAAGGAGTTAATTAACATAATTTCAGATAAAGAATGAAAAGTGATATGCAGATGTAAGTATAACTGTATAAGTATACAAAATACAATTTAGAACCCCGTTTGGATTAGTTAAAAAAATAAGTTTTTTTACTTTTAAATTTAAAAGATAAAGTGAGTCAAAAAATCATTTGTGTTGTTTGGGAAAGCTAAAAAACTAGACTATTTTACTTAATAAATTCTCATAAATTCATTTCAAATAGACTCAAAATAATTCTAATCCAAACGGGTCTTACTCTTACCCGATCATATTATAAATTCATAAACATAGGAGTAATAATAAAAATAGTGATAGGTACATACTCACTTTTAGGTATGTACAAGACAAATCTGTTTTTGTTCTCTTACACAACAAGTGGGACCCGTCATAATTAGAGTTTTCACATTTTTTTAAAAATTCTAACTAAAACGGGTCTCATTTATTTATGAAAGAGTAAAATGAGTGTGTATCAATTATTATTCTAATAATAGATCTTAAACACGGGAAGTGAAATAAGGTATCTACGGGGATACACGTGTTGGTAAGAAAAATCGTACGAGTTTTTCCGACTTTTCCGGACCTGACGCAACACTTTAAAATCCCCGAGTGGATAATGATGACTTGTGACAAAATAATAATAATAATAATAATAATAATAAATATCAATATTTTATAGACGAATCACTTCACACCACGTGTTGAGAAGCTAGAGTCACGCAACAGGGGTCCATATCGGACGTGACAAAACGTCGACGCTTAGATTTAAATGAACAAAATTGAAAACGCTAATGCGTGGGTCCAAGGCAGCGACTTTGAGTCCCTGTTTGGCTAAGCTTGCTTTTATATTTTTTAGTTTTTTAATTTTTTTTTTAATTTTAGTAAAATTTGTTAGTTATTTAATTAAAATTATATTTTTTTATATTTTCAGATAAAAATAATATCGATCATAAATATAAGGATCTAGATTCTCTAAAGTTCAAAAAATGGTATGTAAACATTTTAGGTCATGTTTTGAGCTTATGTTTATGAATTCATCGTAAATATCAATATTATAAAAGACCAAGTTGATCGGGCACAATTCAGCATTTGCTCAGTATTGTTTTATAACTTAATAAATGAGTGTGACACAAAAAATTATATCCATTTATCTTGACCATTGATTTTTATCCTATCAATATAATTTTTAAAATTTTTAAAGTTCTCGATAGAGTCTACAATATGAATAATTTAGATAAAATGGGCACAAAACATAACCTAAAACAATTGAACTAAAAATGGACTGCTGAGAGGGCTGGTTGAAAATTAAAACTCAATCATGGGATTGTTGTTGGTTTGGAATAACTAGTTCAATCAAATAATCAATTCCCATGAAAAAAAAATTTCCTTAATTTATTTCGCCAGATCACTCTATAAGTTTTGTACAAATTACACTTTGGATATTTTTTTAATAAATCTTGGGGCAAGCTATTCTTTTTATTTGGGTAAATTTCACTAAGATCGCCTGAGATTTCTAATGTACAACTGCATTTCTTGTAGTTTTAAAAATAGCAGATTGTCCTTTAATTTAAGTTTTTTAATTTTTTTTTTCTCAATTTCATCAATTAAAATAAATAATAATTTATCTCTTTTAAAAAAAATGATTATAAACTTATTTAAAAGTATATTTATATTAGGAGCATTGAAAAAATAAAAAATTATTATATTGATTTTTTATTT
>BRYF01000015.1:4465000-4467500 GCA_030159135.1 Actinidia polygama | reverse complement strand
ACATTATTTGTTGTGCTCAAAACAAATCACGTTACCTTCTATCAAGATCAACCACACACAAGATAAGGTTTATATGGTTTGGCCAATAGTGCCTACATCCACGGAGAGAAATCAAATAATCGAACAAAGTGATTACAACTCTCACAATCTCTCTGTCTTGCCTCTGTTCTATTATCCTGACAACCCCCTCTCTCTTCTTTGCCCTCTATACACTCTCACACTTTGTTTATCTCTCTTCTATTCTAATACATTTTAGACTTGGGCTTGGCTCAACATTATCTATGCCCTGGTGCTGTGTATGTGTATGGGCTCCAACTTTGGACCTTTGTTAATGGAAGGAAGCTAAAACTATACGTTTTATTTGGGCCTATATCAAAGCTTTATGGCAATTTTTTTTTTTTTTTGACAAAAATAACAAAACTATCCTTATTTTTAAAATTTCTATAATTTTTCTCAATATACCAATTAAAATTAATAGGTGTTCTCTTTTTCTCGAAACAACTAGCTAGCTAAAGCTTGTTGCCAAACTTATCTACTATTTCATTCATCCTTACTTTTTCAATTTTTGATCTCAAAATATTTGGCTACTTGAAAAAGTTAACCACTAAAATATAATAGACATTCCTTCTTGTTTTTTCACTTTTGAATTGATGTGATATTTTTATTTTTTAATTTCTAAATAATTTTAAATTTTTGAAATGTACCGTTGGAAATTTAAAACTTTTAAATGTAACATCTTTAATTCGTTAAAAGTTGAACCTCTAAAAATAGACAAGCAAATTGGTACAAAAAAAATATATTATTTTCAAAAGATAAAATAACTAATTCATTTAATACTTGTAACATTTTGACTAAAGATTTTGCGAGTTTGGAGCATCTGTTAATAGAAATAGTTTTAGGAAATGCCATTCCTTAAAATGAAGGAATGATAATTATATTAAAATGGTTATTCGGATATTCTTACTATACTAACGTCGGAATAAGCATTCTTACAAAATTATCATTTCATTCAAATCTCTCATTTCAATAAACTAAACGAGCCGAGATAACGTCGGAATAAGCAATCTTATTGATTTGTTGAGTGTTGTTTAACATTTTTCTTTTTACAGAAGCCGAGATAACCGTGATAGCGGAAGCAATGGAGGGAAGGTCTCTGAGCGTGAACCTTCACGACTACAGTGAAGCGTCAGCGAACAACGGGCATGACCCCAGCAGGACCAAAACTGGTGGCACCGGAAACACTGGTGGTCGGAAAGGCCATGATTGATCGTTTGGCACAAATAGTTTCAATCTGTCCTTTCTTTTTTGAGTAACAATTCTGGTGGGCTAGCTAATAATATAAAGATATGTCTGAGAATGGGTAAGTGCTCGTGTTTTGAATGTGTGAGGGAGTAAGGCTAATAATATATACATATATGTGTATATTACTATGCAGTTCGATTGTCTGAGATAATTAGGTTGCGTTTGGTTGTCTGAGATAATTGGGTTCTCACCACCGGAGAAAACCCTCCCTTTCCGTCCCAGGACGGATAGGACGACCGCTATGACTTTGGGTCGGCCGGGGATAAAGTCAGAAAATCTTCTTAATCGGGACCAAATTAAGTGGGGAAAAAGGGTATTTTTAACATTTAGAAAATTATCAAAAAAAAACTAGATGATAGTTAAATCTTTATCTACTTCTCAATACGTATTTTAGCCATTTTTTACAATTTTTGAGTCATATAACTAATCTGAAAAAGTAATGTATGTTATCATTTTATGTTACTTATTTTTTTAATATAAATTTATAAAAAATTAAATTTACCTACATGATTAAATAGTAAGTGGCCGTATCTAAAAACTCAAATTATTGTAATATTAATTATTAGAATATTCAAATTATATAAGGTCATCACCTTTATAGGAAAAATTAATATTTATTTTTTATATATATTTTAAATTTTATATTTTGTATATGCATTCGCCTTGCCAATATTTGGACATGCTTTTAAGTTAAAAAGCTCTGGATGATCGTGGGATATTTGAATTCACCTTCGAAGGCCCAAATTTGTAAGAAGGCCCAAGTATGTAAGAGAACTGGGGGCCTCAGTATGGAAGGAGGCCTAAGTAGATGTGTCCAATGGGTGGGTTGGTATTGGCACGATACCACACAATTATAATGACCTTTGCACGGTGATGGATCGGATCGGGATATAATTTTAGGAACATAGCACTGCACTGCACATTTATGTGAGTAAATTTTAGATGATTTTAAATTTTTAATGCATTAAATTCATTCATAAAAAAAATATGACACAATATGGCATGAGTCAAGAATGAGTTGGGTCGAGCCTATATTTCTATCAAATAGGTATGACATGAAGCACGAAAATAAATTGGTCATAGCCTGACCCGTTTGATATCTCAGGACCCACATATGTAAAAAGGGTTCGGTTTTGCCTAAAGAAAAATGATAGGTACACACCAAAAAATGAGTGTGTACAAGACACACTCAAAAATG
>BRYF01000015.1:4415000-4422500 GCA_030159135.1 Actinidia polygama | reverse complement strand
CATTGCTAACCGAGGTCATATGAAATGATATCTAAGATGTTCAATGTAAAATCTCATGGGACAGAGTTCGGAGCTCGCTCAGAGCTCGGCCAACTCTTCTTGAAAATTCTTGCCGTGTACGTCGGCAATTCCCCAAGGGACAGAGCTCGGAACTCGCGTAGAATTCGGCTGACTGCTCGTTCGGACAAGTTAGGTCATACCTTAGCGAGAATCTGCTATTTTTTGCATGCTCATAGCGCGAATGATGCTTTTTTCTGACCTTGCCTTGTAATCCTCAAGCCAAATACTTGGGCGGTTCTACGGTTTAGCCTCGCATTTTTTAAGATATCTTCAGCTCATGCTTAAGCAGATAGGACAAAGCTCAGAGCGCAGATAGAGCTCGGATAACTCTTCCCTAAATCATCGCCAAGTATACTTGGGCAACATCCGTGGGGAGAGCTCGGAGCTTAGGAAAACTCGGCTAGCTCTCCCCAAATGAAGAATCTCGTCTCGTGGGGAAGAGTTCGGAGCTCGCGGGGAGCTTGACTAACTATCTCTAAATGCAAAACCTTCGTGGGGGAGAGCTAGGAGATTGGCTAGCTCTCTCATTATGGAAACACTTCGTAGGGGGAGCTCAGTTAGCTCTCTCCAAATGACCTTCGTCGGGAAGAGTTAGTAGCTTGCGGGGAGCTGGACTAACTCCTCCAAATGTAAAATCTTCGTGGTGAGAGAGCTCAAAGCCAATGGGAGATCGGCTAGCTCTCTCATAATGGAAAAACTTCGTGGAGAGAGCTCGGAGCTGGAGGGGAGCTCGGCTAGCCCTCTCCAAATGAAAAACCTTCGTGGAGAGAGATCGGAGCTAGGGGAGCTCAGCTAGCTCTCACCAAATGGGCAACCTTCGTGGGGAGAGCTCGGAGCTAGGGGAGCTTGGCTAGCTCTCACCAAATGGACAATCTTCATGGGAGAGATCTCAAAGCCAATGGGAACTCAACTAGCTCTCACCAAATGGAAAATCTTCATGGGGAGAGCTTAGAGCTAGGTGGAGCTCGGCTAGCTCTCACTAAATGGACAATTTTTGTGGGAGGGAGCTTGAAGCTAGAGGAGCTCGAAGCTGAAGGGAGCTTGGCTAGCCCTCTCCAAATGAAAAACCTTCGTGGGGAGAGCTCAGAGCTAGGGGAGATCGGCTAGCTCTTACCAAATGGAAAACCTTCGTGAGGAAAGCTCGAAGCGCGAGGGAGCTCAGTTAGCTCTCACCAAATGGGCAACCTTCGTGGGGAGAGCTCGGGGGAGCTCGGCTAGCTCTCTCCAAATGACCTTCGTCGGGAATAGTTAGGAGCTTGCGGGGAGCTAGACTAACTCCTCCAAATGTAAAATCTTTGTGGGGAGAGAACTCAAAGCCAATGGGAGCTCGGCTAGCTCTCTCCTAATGGAAAAACTTCATGGGGAGAGCTTGGAGCTCGGCTAGCCCTCTCCAAATGAAAAACCTTCGTGGGAAGATCTTGGAGCTAGAGGCTTGGCTAGCTCCCACGAAATGGGCAACCTTCGTGGGGAGAGCTCGAAGCTAGGGGAGCTCGGCATGCTTTCTCCTAATGGAAAAACATCGTGGGGAGAGCTCAGAGCAGGGGGTAGCTCGGCTAACCCTCTCCAACAAGATGAGATTCTTCATTTGGAGAGAACTAGCCGAGCTTCCCTAAGCTCCGAGCTCTCCCCACGGATGTTGCCCAAGTATACTTGGCGATGATTTAGGGAAGAGTATCCGAGCTCTATGCGAGCTCTGAGCTCTGTCCTATCTGCTTAAGCATAAGCTTAAGATGTCTTAAAAAAATACAAGGCTGAACCGTAGAACCGTCTAAGCATTTGGCTTAAGGATTATAAGGCAAGATCAGAAAAAAAGCATCATTCACACTATGAGCATGCAAAAAATAGCAGATTCTCACTAAGGCATGACCTAACGTGTCCGAACGAGCTGCGCCAAGTATGAAAAAGAACCCAACCTTATGACTTGGTTGAGCAACTACAACATTAGGGAAGACTCAGCCGAATTCTATGCGAGTTCCGAGCTCTGTCCCTTGGCAAGAATTTTCAGAAAGAGTTGGTCGAGCTCTGAGCGAGCTTCGAACACCGTCCCACGAGATTTTACATTGAACATCTTAGATATCCAGTTCATATGACCTCGGTTAGCAATGATCCAGCTCATGCGAACTGAGGGGCAATTGTAAGGGTATAATTTACCAAGCACTAGCTCTAACCAAGCTAGGTCGAGACACCTAAGCTAGGTAGAGACACATGAGTTAGGTCAAGATGCCCGAGCTAGGTTGAAATACCTGAGCTAGGTCGAGACACCTGAGCTAGGTTGAGATGCCCAAACTAGGTTAAGATGCCTGAGCTAGGTAATGATGCAACAATGTACAGCAATCCCAAGGCATGTCAGAGACAGAGAGGTGGTTTGCACGCCAAGGTCTCCTCTGACAGCCACACTTGGCTCGAGACGTCGATGACATGATGCCGAGCTGTAATATGTCAGGTGACAAGATAGTTAGCGCGTCAAGGTCCGCGCCTAACTAGGTTATAAAAAGAGAATTGTTGTTCTCACAAAGGGATGCATTTTTTTATCTACAAGAACATACATTCACTTTCTCTCTATATATCTCCGGTCATCTAACTTGACTGTCGGAGAGCCGTCACCGGATAGCTCCGATGACCCTTTCTCACTATATATGTGTTGTAGTAGGTTCAGCAAACCTGCTAACACATTTGCCGCTAGGTCCATTATGCCAACAGTGACACCGTTCACCACTGACTAGTGCCAACTCTCATCGCCGCCAAAAGACCGTTGTGAGTGCCTATTCTCGATTTCCTTCCTCATATCTCTCTCACAAGAACCCTACATTTTAACATATTAAAATCAAATCATTACAATAAAAGTTTTCAAATTGTAGTAATTTCTCTAAGTCAGCACCATCATCTATGCTCCTTCCCCTTCAATGACACCATACTCTCAGCTCGTTAGTGTTGGCCCAAAAGGCAACTCAAGAGGAGGGTGAATTGAATTTTTAAATTTTAATTGTGATTATGATTAATTAAAAATTAATCTAATTAATGAAATAATAAATCAATATATATATGCAATGTAATATAGGCAAATATAAAAGGAAAGCAAGGAACAAGAAAGCACACCAAGATTTATCGAGATTCAACCACAACGTGTGGCCTACATCCTCCCCAAGACCTCTTCGAAGTCTTCTTCCACTATGCAATCAACAATTACAAGTATGGGCTGATTTACCAAGTTCTCAGCTCACTTTTACACAAGTAATTTTGTCCAAAATCCACTCATACTTTCAAGTATTTTGTTTACACAAGAGAACACTAAAACTCTCACCAAATGTTTTGTTTTTTTTTGTCCAAGTTACACTCAAACTTACAAGTTTACAAGCGTATGAAGGTTACACAAGTTAAAAACAAACTCTCTAAGAAGAGTAGATAAGATTGGAATAGCTCAACTTTGAGGACAAATGAAATTTTTCAGAGAATAAGTAATTTGAAGCTCTTTGATGATCAATCCATGAAATAATCTTGTTGTTCACCTCATAAATATTATTGGAGGCTTGTATATAAAGGCCCTGAACTTTATTTTTCCATTGGCGATAGTTGGGGGTCAATTAATGCTTGATCGGACCTTTCAATGTTCAAAAAATAAAGTCGTTGGAGCCCAGGATTCGACACTTAACTTTCACGTGTCGACACTTCATACTTGTATTTAGTCACTGACTTCATGTGTCGACACCTCAAGAACATATGTCGACACCTACAGTTGTATTCCTTAATTTTTGGTTTCTTTCTTCATGTGTCGACACTTTAAACCCATGTGTCGACACCTGTACTTTACAAATTCAATTTTGATTTCTGTCTTCAGTAAATTAGCTGTAGCTTCTTCGCTACTTGAAATTTTTAAACACCGTTTATTGCGTTAGAAACTAGACTTCCGGGGCTACAATTTTTGTTCAATTTTTTTTTTCATTTGGACTTGTAAAGACTGAGAAGTTGAGCTATCTAGACTGTAGACAGAAACTCAACTTGACAGAGCATCACTCTTCTAGTTATAACTTTTTCAATACTTTGAATTTGGTCATGAAATTAGTTTCATTGGAAAGTTTTCCGGGTCTTGATAATAGACTCAAATTTTTTTGTATTTGGATCTCTAAAGTCTGAGATAATCTCTTTTGAAGTTGCTTAAGTTTCTTGCAAAATTTCTTTAAAGCTATTGGTTACATGTGTTGACACTTCAAACCTTCATGTATCAGTTGTTATATACTGCTCCATGTGTCGACACCACATGATCATGTGTCAACACTTCTTGCCCAGAAATTTCAACTTTGCAAGATTTCATCAATTCTTTTTCAATTTCTTCAAGCTCTTCATAGATCATCCAATTAAGGTTTTTAAGGCTTTAAAAGACTTTTTCAAGGCAAATTTGATCTTCAAGAACAACTTCAATATCTTTGAGATGAATTCTAATAATTTGATTCCTTTTATAGCTCTTTAATCAACATAACTTCCTCCATTGATCTAAGATTTCAAATATATGATAATTTTATCATATGTAAAAAAATAATAAAAGCCTCAAATAATTATTAAATCATTAGGGTGGGATTTGTGATGAATATACGGCGGCCAAAAAACGTTTTTATCTTTTTTGGATATGGGATTGTATTTATCTTTATTTTCTGAGTAGAGATTTGTGATGGATAGGTTTAATTTATAGCAAACACACCAACAAAAACGTCTCTTATTACAATAATTTAGTAATCTATAAATAAAAAATCTTAATTTATCAAAAGAATTGTATTTAATTTCAGAATAGATTATGATTGATAATTTTTGACTTATAGTTACTCATCACAAGTAAGTAGTTTGCCATGGTGTATCTGTAGAGAGAGAAACAAATAGATTAATAGGTGAATTCATATGATATTAATTAGCATGTTTGTTTCTTCTTTTTAAAAAAAGTTGTTTGTATTTAATGATTGGGTTACCAAAAATGTATAAGGTATTTGGGGTATATTTTGAATTATAGAATGTCGGATTACGTTTTTAAAGTGAGTAATAGCGCTGTACAATATTTGGGCCTTAATTAAAAAAAGTAAACAGAAAAATCGACAACCTTACAAGAATGGGATTTTCACATTTTGCACTTAATATTATCTTCCAGTTTAAATTCATAATCCCTCAGCTGCAGCAAACGAATTTATCAGCTTCTACTAAAATTTAAAAAAATATATAATATTCAAAAACAACTTCAACCAAAATTGAAATTTGGTTTCCACAGCTATCGCAAACACACTTTGCCCGCTATATCAAAAGTCATTCTACGAAATTAATTTTGAAAACTGAATCAATTCCTTTTTATGTATTTTTGAGATTTTCTAAATTCACAGTAATATAGAAGTATCCATAATCAGCAAGAAATTAGAAAACGGAAATCGTGAGTAATTAATAACAATTAGCTAGAGATATCCACAGTTGAAAACAAAGAGAAACCCTTGCAAAGCAAGTCTCATTAAAGTCAACGTATTCACCGAAAATGCTTGAACTGTACAGTGAAATCCAAAATTTCAGCTTTTAGATAAGCTGCTCAAATTGGTATGGAGCAATTGATTATTTTCGGGTTTTATTTTGGACTCATTTTGATGATCTAAATCATTATATTGTAGTTTTTATTGAGAAGTTTAATACTGTAAAATCTCACATTAGTTTGATACAAATCAAAGTCGATTGATAAAAATTTATATCAAGATAAATGGATATAATCTTGTATATCATACTCATTCATTAAGTTATAAAATTGTACTAATCAATTATTAATTTATATCCGATAAATATGATTTTTTTTAATTATTAAATTTTTAATAAAATCTATAATATGAACGATTTGAATCATCAAAATGATTGACCTACAGTCCAAAATTTTAACTTCAGATAAGCTGCTACAAATCATTCCCCATCAAAGTCAACCTAAAAACAAAGCAGCAGTATTGAGCCCACTCACAATGGTATTGACACACAATCAAGCAATAACCAAGGAGTACCCAATAATTTCTCTGAATTCAAAGGGAATCTCTTTCCCAATGGCTAAAAGACAACAAAATCCAGAGAATTTTATCACCCAATTCAGGCGTTGAGGATATGTTGGAGTTTAAAAAAAAATGTTTAATAACAGATTTGGAGTGTAAGATTGGACTATGAGTTTCGTGATTCCACAAAAATCATGTTCTAGACTTTAAGTGCAAAAATTAAACTCTGTATTTTTAGTTCATCGAGATTGTGAATCCCCTAAAAATAGAGGATGATAAATCTCATAGAGGGGGTGGTACTTCTAATCAATTCTCATGAGATTACTTGCAAAATGACTATTTTGTCCCCGCGATGTTAAAACATCTTTACATCATAGGAGCATAAATAGAATTGTGAAGTATTAGTTCATTTCTAAGTAAAGGAAAACAAACAAACACATTAAGTGAGGGATAAGATTAAACCAGTTATCCAATCTCTTTCCTGATTCCCTTGGAATTGGAATTGAGGCTATTTTTGGAACCAACTTATTTGAGCTTTTCGTTTTGTTTTTGCTTATTTGCTTATTTTTATTTAAAGTAAAGCTAGAAAAGCAAAAAAATCAAAAAATCTTGACTTTTTTTATAGTAAGCTTAAAAAAAACTTGACTTTTAAGCATTATCATACCGTACCTGAATTGTCAAGAGAAAAAAGAAAATAAACCAAGCTTTGTCATCTATAATAATATATTAGAGGAGAACACCAATTTGATGCGACTCTTTCTTGAAGCTGTGTGAGTTTTTTATTGGACAAAATTGTTCCCTTAATTAATTGTAAGAGAATACATGGACACATAAATATAAGTCAGCATAACTTTTTTTGTGTGATTAACTGAGAAATTGATGGTAGTTTCATTTAAAGCAGTGACATATTTTATTTCAATCAATTACAAATAAGGAAATGTGTGTTTTTAAGTGAAAAGGCTAAATTGAGATCAAACTGCAAGAAAAAATGATAGTGTTTGCAATTTTTTTTGAGCAACTTTTTTGCCAAAATTAAAATATTTGTGATTGCTTTTGTTAAGCAGAAAATAACTCTTTCCAATTTATTTGGAGGTTGAAATAGTTATTTTTTGAAAGCTATTCAACTCATATTTCTCAGTTCTCAACTTCTTGTTCTGCCTGTTAGCCAATTATACAAGCAAAATAAATAAATAGTTCATGTTTTTTAACTTAATTACAAATACATCTTCATAAATAATCAACCGATTGAGCGTCCTATATTCTTTGAATATTTCTCCTCTCTCTATCGAAGACCTATTCCACACTAGAGCCACTATCTTAATCCCAACCTTTGTCAAACACCTTCGATCCACAACCCATCATTTAATTTTCTTTTTTTAATTAAGTTTTTCATGAACATGTAGTGTATATTTGCTTAGCAATGCATTTTTAATTCTAAAAATTATAA
>BRYF01000015.1:4402500-4405000 GCA_030159135.1 Actinidia polygama | reverse complement strand
GTAAGTTTATTAAGCGAGCTTTAAATGAGTGGATCACGAGCCAAATCAACCCTACTCAAATAGGTTCAAATTTTTATTAACCTAAGAAAGTGTAAAACACTAAGCTTTACTTCATAACATTATCTATATTATATATTATACAAATGTAGTGTTCTAAAATAAATTAAAAGCATTCTCTTTGTTTCTCTCTCCTATGCGGCATTTTCTTAATAAACTTTTTTTCTCTCATTTTTTGTAGTCATTTTATTAAAAATAAACTGAAAATTAAAGTTTCCTTTGAAAAAAAACTCTATCAAAAGTAATAGCAAATAAAAAATAAAAATCCTAAATCCTTACGAAATTAAAGTTTTTCTATTAAAAAATATTTCCAACTGTATTTGTAAATTTTATTATAAGATATTTTAAAATTTTATAAAATAATTAAATTTAAATTTTAATATAAAAAAAAAGGAGACGATAACTTAGGCATTTTTGTCTCTCTTAGGCTAACTCATAAAGTTTTAAAAAGCAAACTAAGATAGATATACATTTAGATTAAAATTAATTAAATATTTACATACACCTAAACATTGTTATCATTAATCCGTACATAGCACGGGATCAACACTTGTATTTATATATATAAATTAAGGTAGAAAATATAGGATTTTTTAATTGAAGACCTTATTTCTCGTAGAAATGGTTCCTAGCGAAGAATCCGTGCATCCCAGGACTCAAGCGAATCCCAATGTGATGGCGTGATTTGGGTGATGAATCTGACCTTAAAACAAACGAATATGCACAACCTATGAAAAGATGACGTAAAAAGGTGTCGTGTTTTTTGCCTCGGTGCGTGGATTTTAATTTTTTCTCTGTGTGAAATGAAAGACAAGTGCGGAACTTGAAATTAAAACTGCAGGAATTCAAGAAATCACAGTAAAGGAAAGTGGAAATAAACTTGAACAGATGAACATACTGTAGGAAATAAATCTGTTTAAGTAACTTAAAGTATAACAATCTGTTAACACAATGAATTTATAAATACTGAATTGTAAATTTGTAAATAAAAAATTTAAAACTTATAGAATTTTAGATGTATAATCTGAACATAATCACTGATCGAGCCTTGTGTTTGACACAATCTCCTTAAGACAAAATTCGTCCTCGCTCCGGTGCTACGAGTTGATCGGCGTATGTCTCCCAAGATACAACGATTTACTTGACATCGAAACACTTCGAGTATCAAGTCTGGCGAACCAGATTTATGTATCAAACTCTCTCTCTCTCTTCAAAGGTAGCAATGAACAAAATAAAAAGATTTTGCAGCAACACTGTTTCTAGAATTCCTAAATTTTTTTCAGTGTATCAAACTGCTGGAGGAACCATGTTTATATAGGCAACGAAGTAGTTGTTGGAAGAGTTGCAACTCTTCAGAAGGAAATCAACCTTTTAAGGGACCTATTCGTTTAAAATCTAAACGTACAGACGCAATAGTTCGGGATTAATCCGAATGGACGCAACTATTCGGGACTAATCTGGAAAGTCGCAACTGTTCGGGGACCAAAAGTTAAATAAATAAATTTTCTATAAAAAGAATATAATAGTCCAACCCATACCCACAACCACAGAATTTTTAGCCCAGTCCACAGAGTCCATAGTCTGGGTCCAAACCCATTCATAACTCCCCTCCTTCAAAAACTTGGGTACTCCTTGGGGACCGGGCCCATCCTAATAAATGAAAGTTTGATCTTAGATGTCACTTATCACTACTTTACTTTTTCGATGGGGGATTAATTTCAAAAACATCAAGAACACCAAAATTTAATCATTTCAAGTAGTTTACTTTGACGTCAATTTTTCATTCAATTGTAAATGGTTTTCAACAACCAAGTACTCGATATTAATCTCCACATATAGGAAAACACGTTGCCACTTGGAACCGCTCAAAAAGATTGACGGAACTCATTTATTTTTTTAGCCCAAAGTTAGCCAAAAATCTAAAAAATTCCGGGTTTGAAAACCCATTTTCTAACACATACTGCTAATTTTGCTAAATATTAACAATACAATGCTTGAAATTGAAATTACATAAATGTAAAATGCTGGAATTGAAACTGCAACAAAACAAATTGAAGAAATTTGTGTAAAGTGCGAAAAATTGGATAATGGAATCCACTGGGAATTGAAAGCTTAGTTTGTGAGGCGCTGGGTCTTTGTAAAATCTTCATTTCTGATATATATATATATATATATATATATAGGCTCTCCAATGATAGATCTTACGTTGGTTGAATTGGGAGAGAAGCAATCACCGTATTCTGCACAACTGTCCAGAAAAATCATATGCATGCAAGACTTCTGATTTTGTATGTTCCAGCCAATCTTGGACTTGGAATACTAATCTTCTGATTTGATTAAGCTGCTGCATCCACGTGTGTTCCCAATGCACTGGATGACATGCATGGTGGACCACATGGGGAGAGAACGTGGTAACAGCAATATCCTATGCCGTCATTCTTAC
>BRYF01000015.1:4370000-4377500 GCA_030159135.1 Actinidia polygama | reverse complement strand
AACTTTTTAGTAAACTAGTTAGTGTCTATAGCGTTGTTGTTGCTTAAATATCCATTTCAGTCTCAGCACTCAAGCATTCTTCATATCTTATTTGGAAACTCGCATTGAAGTCATTTCCCCAGAGTTCTGCATTGTGGTTTAAAAAGGATCTGATTTCTGCCTCGAAGGAAGAATGATACCTAGCAAAACATTTGAAATCAGGGTCACAGACTTTGAAAGATAAATAAAATCAACGAAGAATTGAAGTAACAAGAACACCAAAAAGAGCCATAATATTATGGATTAAATAATATAGTTTGGAAAATTTGTGATGAAACTATAATCTTCTCTTTTGCCGATCAGGAAAAATTTCTAGGAAACTCCATTGGTCTAGAGCAGATTGCCATATTCTGGAATTTGTTTTAAGACACCATGGTTGGTGTTACAAAAATGTTTTTGTTTCTTCGCAATTCGCGTTGATATATTTCCGAGAGAAGAGTGAAAGAAAAGAAAAGGGTCAAAGAAAATCAATAGGTCAAGTTATTTGGGACGCCCATATATTCTTCTGGATATGAATATGAAATATTGTATATAAATTTCCACTTGTCCGAGGTTGCCATATTGCAACCTATTCATCTCCCAAGTTTTAGTGCTCTGTAATTAGTTGATAAGTTCTCAATTCGTGTCATATGTAAGGGCATTATCATCATTGTTATGGAGCCAGGACCATCATTACTATTGCGCACCTCTTCAAGTGTGGAATTGTGAAACAAGGACTAAAGCTAATTGCAGCGTCTGACTCATTCTTCATGAGAGATAAATTGAGTATTTGGTGTATGAAATGATATTATTTGTTGGTATATCTTGTTTTACTACCTTCTAATTGATTTTCTTTTGTAATATTTGCCAGGTCATTAGGTACCCAATTCCAAAACTATTTACAACAGGTATTGTCTAATATCCTAGATGGTAAGTATTCTTTTTCTTCTTATATTTTGTGTTTTGTGTCGATAAGTATTCTGTTTCTCATCATATATACAGATGTTATGTCATTGGTGCATGTTATAACTGCACCTCCTCCACGGCAGTCTTTGTTCTCATTTTGGAGTTCAACCTCTCCTTCCATTATAGAGGCCTTGCCCTTGCTGATGAGAAAGAATCGGTATGTGATGCCGCACTTTAGGCATGTCGTCGTTGTGCATTATGCAACATGTATGTACTCTTTGGTTGTGCTTTATACTATTCCGAAATTTCCAATTCATTACATTATGTAATATATATCTATATGTTGTTACCTAATTCTGAAATTTATCTTGGTGATGTATCCATAAAAGGATGTGACTTGCAAATGAGTTGTTAAAGGGAAGAGTAGTTATATGTTGGCACTTGACAGCTTTAGTTTGTAATGAAGTTATTGAATTGTGATGTGATAGAAGTGGCTTGCTCGTGTTTAAGGAATCAGAGTGTTATGTTTCACACTTCTGCATTCATGTCAGGTCTTTGCCTCTGCTCCTTCCAGATGTAGAAGATGGTATTTTCAGTGTTAATGGTGTATCGGAGAAAGTTCTGCAGAATTGTTGGATGATCTCTTGTTCAAGGTACAGCTGCCCATTGTTTTCAAGTTTAATTTTGTGAATATCTTCTGGTGTGATATCTGAGATGGTCAATTTCTTCTAGGTTACTGGAACTTCTGGAAAAGCACTTCTTGAGGTGGTTCGGTTGTGATGATGAAGGTGCAAGTACTGAGGCACATGGATGCACTATCATTGAGGTACTTGGAAGAGAAAAGTGTAATGAAGTTCTAGTTGCATATATATGGTTCGAACTGATGTGAGCATAACAATGAGCTAGGTAATGCTGTTGTCAATGAAAGAAATGATTTACTTGTTAATATATTTCAGCCCCTTTTGGTGTTTAGATATTTTGACTAAGGTCTCTCTCTCTCTTTCTCTCAGGCTGCATTACATGTGTGGAAGATCCTAGTTGCAAATACTTCAAAGACTCTGAAGGAAATTATGCAAGTTTTAATGAATCCTTTGATTACTTGCATCATCGTCCTCCGAAAAGGCGACATGTCTACTATTCCGCTTCTAGGGATTTAAGTTATGACATATTTTTGAGTATTTCAAAATGATAAATTACTTTCTTTTTTTAGGTTGCTCGACGATTGCTTGGTGAGCTTGTTAGAAAGCTTAGGGAGAAAGTGTTACCTCTGGTCATTCGAATTTTATCTCAAGGGTCAATTGGCTTGCTTTCTCTTCCTAAATGAGAGTCACTAACCACCACCCTAAGGCCCTCAATGGCACTAGGTATCTCTTAATACGTTTGGATTTTAGATTCAATTATTGCGTCTTCTTGTCCGGTGCATTCTTCTTTATCTTCAACTCTAGTCTTGGGTATAATTTTGGATTCTCATTCGATTTATGTGCCGTGTCTTTCTGTTTTTCTCAACATCTTCTTTCCTGTCTTTACCCTTAGGTTAGATTCAAAGAAGTGAAGCTTTTGAGTCTTTGTTTTCTATCGAATTATGAAATCTGATTACTGATTTGGAAGTTTTATGTGTTGTTGCTGTTGGCCCTTACTTTTGTTTTTCACCCGCACGTACGGTGGATTATGGCATAGACACCGCCACTTGTCACATTGAGTGGTGAAGCCAATTATATTGTGGCACACCACTAAAATAAATATTTATCTCCACAAATAAAGAGATACATATTCAAGTGAATATTTTGGTATTTATCTTTACAGGAAAGAGATATTGATCATATTAATGAGATAAAAATCAATTATTTCCCATATGATAAATCTCTCTTTTTCGTAGAGATAAATACCAAAATATTCGCTTGAATATTTATCACTATAATCAGAAGATAAAACCTTATATATTTCATGTGTTGTATTTTCCCCAATCCCTCTCTCTCGCTCCCTCTCTCTTTTTATAATTCTATGTTAAATTATTTATGTAAGTAATTCTCTTTTCGTTTTTATACTGTTCTTTCTCTTGGCATTGTGTTCAATTAAATCCTATTTTTTTGACAGCTTGGAAGCATATCCACAACATGTGATGGCTGCATTTGTTTTGGCCATTACTGTAAATGGTTACTGATGGGGCTCAGGGTGTATATATGCTTGAAGCACCTTCACAGTTGCGTTTTAAAGGATGCACAAACTGTACCCCGCCCGTCTCTTTTGTGTGTCTTGGAAGCTGTGGCCCGGATTTCACACAGGCACAAATAATTGGATTGCATAGAAGTTGTCTTTGCACCTCTACTCTCTGAGCGAGGTTTGTCTTTATTTCTTTTTAATTTTGTATTTTAAGAAAAAAAATACTTTTTGAGTTATTTCTGGTGAGATTTGGCTGTTTCTGCAGTGGGGCACTCTTCTTGATGTTCGATTTGCTCCTCTAGAGATTCTGTTGGTGGAGATGAAGAATGTGATGATGATGAAAAAGGTACAACTTAGATTAGCATTGTTAAGAGCATTCTCAATGGTGTTTCCAATGGACGCCCACTTGTTCAGGTAGAGAGGTTGTTGCAGATACGTCGATCCTCAGCCATTTGAAATGGTAGAATTCTCTATTGCTTCCATGAATATGTATTTCTTTCTGCAATTTCTTGGAAATATTTTTTATTTAAAAACTAGACAGAAGTAATCCTTGAACTTGTGAATTTTGTTGGGACTTCAGTTTTCATTGCTTTTGTTGATTATAAATCTTTTAAATGAGTTTGTTTGAATACTTGATATGAGCTATGTTGAGATGAAATGGATTGGATTCTTGCATCTGTACAATTGCATCCAAATTATGTGGAAATAGTTTTTTCATTGATTTTGTTTCCTACCTTGGTGATTGGTATTAATTGTTTGGTACTTGGTATGTTTTCAGGATATGGAACTATGAGGAAACTATTCTGATATAATTGTGATTTTCCGTGACAAAAGGAATATCAATGATCTCTGCCTTCTAAAGGAGCTTGAAGACAGCTTGCTTCTTACTGCCTTGTGTAAATTTCTGGACTCCTGTATTTGATCATTTTCATGGTGTTTATGAACGTTCTTTCTTGAACTTCTTGTTTATAACTGAATGTATCCTGGGCCATGCACGTATGATGCAGGTGATGGAAAAATCTGAATTTGGAAAGATTATACTTCAAAGGGTAACTTGTAACAGCCTTCTCTTCAGTACAAGGTCATAGATGTAGGTATTTGATATATGCTTTTACTCCAGAGTATAAATGTTTCTTCTTGCTGAAGTTTTTCACATTTTAAGTGCCCCACCCATCATGATGATATTGAGTTGTTGGGATGTTGTTTTTCATTATCCATTTTATCTATTTGCAACATTTTGCTAAGTATTTTTTAATCCATTTTTTACATATACTAGCAATTCTTTTAATGAAACCTAGAGTTGTCTTCTTCCACCTGAGATGCGAATGTTGTTTATTATGCGTTCTAATATTCCTGAAGTTTACCATCGTTTACTTTTTATTGAAATATATTTTTAAACGATCTTTCTTGGATATTTAAAAATGGTGAATTCATAGAGAAATATTATGTAATAGAAAAGATACCTCAGAGAAACATTATATAATAGAAAGATACCTTAGCAACATTTCAGGGAAATATATTTTTAAACGATCTTTCTTGGATATTTAAAAATGGTGAATTCATAGAGAAACATTATGTAATAGAAAAGATACCTCATAGAGAAACATTATATAATAGAAAAGATACCTTAGCAGCATTTCAGGTAGAAGTTTTAGTTAATTTAGTGAGATTCATCCATGCAGTCCAAGCGGTTTTCAACTTGAACTTGATGAAAATAAGAATTATCTATTTCCATTTGGTATGTCGGTTTGGCGTTATTTCATAAAGTTGAATGTATGCCCGAAAATCACGTTTGCAACTGCCTGGATGTAGTTGAATAGCATGGTATGGTATGCAATCCTGTCACTCCACTTTCAACTGAACTTCATATCGCAGAGCTAAAAAATTAACTTTTTATTGTTCCCTCTTGGATGTAGTTGAATAGCATGGTATGGTATGCAATCCTGTCACTCCACTTTCAACTGAACTTCATATCGCAGAGCTAAAAAATTAACTTTTTATTGTTCCCTCTTGGATTTGGATTCGATTAATTTATTGTACAACTTACTTTTACAACTTGCTGCCTAAGTACTTCCCTCCATGGATGCTTCTTTTCCTTCTAGCTTTTCATTTTGGCCTCAGGTCTTGGTCTGCTTCCTTTCAATAGACAAAGCATTTCCTATTTTTTTTTATACTTTTTTGTTCATTCTCATGCTTGTTAGAGTCTTTTGCTTCTACAATATGGTTTTGTACAGTGTTTATATTGAAGGTGTAGAATGGAACCATTAATATACTCATGCTAACGGGAGAAGATGAAAGTTACTTTCTAGCCACTCTGCGTTCATTTCACACACATACAAAAATGATCATTTTTTCGTCAAAATGAAAAATGCTAGATTAATTATCTTCCCCTTCATGAAAACAATAATTTAATCTACAAATAAAGGAACGCCCATTATTGCATCGTCAATATTATATTCAACCAGTTCTAGGAACATAAGAGTTGGTTGTGGTTTATGATGTTGGAATGAGTTCTTAAAGTTAATTTGTTATGTGATTCTTCTGTTTTGAGGATGTAGGATTTATCAATACTAGCCATGACTAAGTTACCAAGATGGGGTGTGTTGCTATTTTCATTGCCATTGACGTGTTCTTCCCTTCAGGCTAGCCTTCTTACCTTCAAAATTAATTACGTGTTTTTTATGTGTTGTCACATTTTAGTGTTCTTTCTTAGTTATGGGTTTAGAGTTTGTCTTCAATTTTTTCCCCCGTTAAACTACTCCAACACCATGGAGAGGTATGACCGATGCACATAAACACAAAAACTCGAACATAAGCATATCTATGCATGCATATGTGTTTGTGTGCATGACATGTTTGTGTGTTATATTATCCATTTTGAGGGTTTTATGCAGTTTCATTCTCCATTTACATTAAGTTCTCCCATTTTACACTGCCACAATTCCAATCCCTCCATCTACTCTGGGTGACTGACTCGGTCACCAACAATGCCAACTTCTGCCCTAATAATTGATTGAGTCTGCCTACATATCAGATGCACCTTTTCGTCCTTGTTAAGGCATTTTCTTGTGCATCATCCATTTATAGAACTTGAGGAGCTTCAGTTACTGTTTTTAGATCATATGGGCTCACTGGAATGTGCCCTGCTCAGTTATTATGGTGCTATAATTTGAACAATGGATTTTTTATTTCATTATCAAAGTGATAAATGACATTAGTCATAATAAGAATATTCGATTGAATGTGAACAGAATTAGGGAACTTCCACAAAATAATAACCTAGTCACAACCCCCCATACCCTTACCGACTGCCCTGAAGTAAGTAACATGCATTCTGCGCACACATTTTTAGAAAGGTCTGCTGTTTAGTGATTTGGTTCAATTGATTGAAATACGTTAAAGTTCTTTTAATCCAGTTATCATAACCTAACCGTCATGTTCTTGGAGCAGCTACAACTAATTCTCATTCAGATTTGGTGTCATTTTTCCCCAAAGAGTATATATTTTCTTGTATTCTTCCATTCGTTTAGTATTTTTTTTCACTTTCTATCTCGCAGAGATTTTTATTTGTTTGTTTTGTTTTGTTGTGTTTTGTTAATATCTTTAATGTAGTTGATAAGTACCAAATTGGTTGCCATAATGTCGTGTATTGGTTATGTTAGTTGGGTCATTCACTTTCCTACCAGTTATTATCGTTATTTTGCAATAGACAATTTATGAATAGAAAAGAAATGGTCTTATTGTTGAGAACTTCCGTTGCCTGAGATTCTGAGAATGTCAGTTATCTCAGTTTACTCCCCTGCACCTCTTCACAAAAAAAAATATCATAAAAACCAAATAAACCCACTAATTACCATCCACCGACATGATATGGTATCCCACAAAATAGATGTTATTAATTTGTGGGGGACTAGTTGTGGTAAGCCCACTCAAAATTGTTTTCTTGATTTCAGGATTATTTTTAACCATGGTGATGGTTGTGTCCTGGTTGAGTGTTTCAGTGCCTCTATGAAGCAGGGTATGTTCCTGAACTTAGATGAATTTGCAATCAATTTCTTGGCACCTGCATAACTTGATTTCCAATTCAATCTATTTTTTTTTGTCCAGGCTGGTTGTCTTGGCTACGTTGTGGGCCATTTGTCAATATCGTCTCTTACTGGTATTCCCTGGTTTCTGAAACTGACACAGGTAAGTTTTTCTGTGCTCAGTTGATGGATTTACACTGGTTGTGGTTGCAGTTTCTATATTTTGATGTTCTTTGATTGAAATCTCTCCTTTGCAAACCAATGAACTTCATCAATTGGCAGTTTAGTTGTTTAGTTGTTTAGTTTCTGAACTTAAATGGATTTGCAATAGATTTCTTGGCCCTCATCTTGATTTCCAATTCAATCTATTTTTTTTTTTAATTTTGTCTAG
>BRYF01000015.1:4352500-4365000 GCA_030159135.1 Actinidia polygama | reverse complement strand
AATAATCTTGGTATTACAATATCTATGTCCACTGTCAAGTGAGTAAAATAATGTAAATGAACTATTGTAACATTGTTGTAACTAGACAATTTGTGTATTACATTGGTCAAGTTCCAAGCTGCCAAGCTGATCAACTATTGATTCAATTGTTGTATTTTTTTTCTCTTTACTGTATTTATCATCTCAAATCCCAAGTCAAAGTATAATTATAATTATTAATCTCAATACTTGGTTCTAATTATTTATTAGAGTTAATGAGCCAACCGCCTACTCATGACTTGTCAGCTGATCCAAAATGTTTAAAAAACTATTGGCAAGTTGATATCTGATCTCGTAGTTGTCATTGTCTCTACATCTGTGGTTGGCCTTTGACCTGTGGTGGCATTGCCTTTGCTTGTGCTTGACAATTGGTTGGCTCCTCATTCTTGCTTGTGTTGTGTCCATGAATAAACAGTACATATATTTTTTTCATTTCTCTTTTCCCCTTTCATTGTTTTGGTGATAGGATCTGTGTCGATGATACATTTTTAGGAATTTTTCTTTGTGCTTATAGATATGGATTCTTCAGTTAACCTTGACGATCACTGTTTTAACCTTGAAGGATTCTACTCTACTTTTTGGTTTTAAATTTATGCAGCTTATTGAGAGATATTTGCTAGCAGTTGGAACTGGGTCACTGGTCAGTGAAATGGTGCAAGTATGTTACTTTTCTATCTCTATTATATCCATCAACAAGCATATTTGGCTCTTTAATCATCATATTTTTGGTTTACTTAGAGAATTTTAGTACTATCATGTGGATGCTTATGAGTATAACTTAGGTTTTTTGAACAACAAAGAAAATGATTCTCATTAAGTAATCAATAATTACAGAAATGAGAAGAAAACTGGATACGTGGAAAATAGCATCAATGCAGAAAGGGCACATTCCAACTAGGTTGGCAACGTGGCACTGTGCTTACCCTAAATTCAAACAAAGAGAAGAAGTTAGCAAGATACCAACAAAATCCTTAAAACATCCCCTTCCTAAAAACTGCACAGACATTACACACCCAAATAACAAATTTTTTTTTGCTAAAATAGAACCAGAGAGAAGTCCGCACCCTCTGGACCATAATAAACCAACTTCAAAACAGATCCAATACTCCCTTCTTCCTATAAAGAAGATGCCTCTGCAAATTGGAATCCAGCCCAGCCTTCAATGAACCCCAAAACAAAGTTTTTGCCTTAACTTTATCAACAATGGCTTCCCAATGATGCTTCTTCAAAAATAATTTTTTTCCTCTGGGTCCAAATGGTCCACAACACAGCAAAAAAAAAAATTTTTCCAAATCTTTCTAGCAGAAAGCTTTCTGAAGCCTTCCAGCCTTTCCAAGAAATCAGTAACTACTTCACTGAACTAGGTAAAGCCCATTGAAGCCCCCACCATCTCGATCAATAGATTCTGTCTCATTTCTAGAGAAAGGGCCAGGCATACCTCAGACCCTTTAACAATTCCAAGCGCTAAAAGTCTTTCACCTATTAAAAGTCTACCCAACCACGAAAGCTATACAAAACATGACTTTAAGAGGAATCACCTTGTACCGTCCACATTTAAATCAGTCGAGCTTTAAATCACACAATCCGTAAAGAGACTTGACAGAGAATTCTCCAGAATCACGCCAAGCTACTACATAAGGATTGTTGGTAATGGCTTCCACGGAGTTCTGGGGAGCCATTCTCAGCTCCAACACTTTATCCTCTTCCCAAGCAAAAAGACCCCTCCTAAATTCCAACCTCCAATCCAAAGAAAAGAACCTTCCCTAAAGATTAATAGATATGCTATGGTAAAATCCATATCAATTGAGATGCTGAATAATGCGGCGAAAGCTTCCGAAAGACTAACATTCCCCACTTAGATCTCCCTTAAGGTCCTTTTAACATCCCCAATGTTAATCATAGCATTAGGGATGGCAATGGGGCGGGACGGGGCCGGAGGTTGGTATTACCATCCCTGATCTCTGATTTTTTTTTATCCCAGTCCCCTCCCCGGCGGGGATTTTTTTTTAACCCCCAAGCAGGGATGCCCGCCCCTAACGGGGGATCGGGGATCCCCGCCCCGAATCCGAACCCCGAATCCTAAATGAAATTTCAACCACCACAACCCTAAATCAACCGCCAAATCCTAAATCAACCACAAATCCTAAGCCAAAAATTTGAAAATCAACCACCACAACCCTAAATCAACCACAAAATCAACAACTCAAGCACAAATGAAACTCAAAATCAAGAATACCTTCTTCTTCGGTTGAGATCTAGTGACGGTTGAGATCGCAAGTCCAGCGAGCAGCAGCAGCAGCAGCAGCGAGGGCAATGACGAGCAACATCGACGATTGACGAGGGCAACGACAGTGACGGTTGAGATCTGGTGGTGGGTCTCTAGAATACCCTCTTCGTCGGCCATGGAGATAGATAGATTGGGAGAGAGAGGCGTGAGACTTTCAGTTTCTCAGTGTGGCCATGGAGAGGGAGAGGGAGAGAAGAGAGAGAGAGAGGCGTGAGACGAAGAGGTGTTACCATGTTAGGTTAGTAAATAGGTTAATAAATTTCACAGTTAGTCCCTGTAGTTTATTAAAACTTATACTTCGGTTCCTACAATTCATTTTCAATCAATTTCAACGAGGTTTGGGGATTTTTCGGGGCGGGGATATACAAAACCGTCCCCGGTCCCCTAATTTTTTTTTATCCCCGAACCCCCCCCCCCACCCCCACCCCGAAAATTCACCCCGATCGGGGCGGGGAGCGGCAAATTGCCATCCCTACATGGCATTGCTTGCAAAATAGTTAAGCAGCTCTGCACTCTCTGCTTTCAATCAAAGCTATATCTTTCTACACTGTTGAACACACCCTCTGTTGAATTCTATCTTTGTCCACAACACAATTCTTGAAAAGGTCATGATTATGATTGCTCAGTAATTCGGGGGAAGGAAAGGTGCATATATTTAAATTGCTATATTAAATATTTTGGGTTTTGATTCCATAATTATGTAGATGTTATGTTGTTAGCTTCTTATATATGTATTATCTTTCTGTTATTAGCATCAAAGAGTGAACTTCTTCTGAGTGGACTTCTTTCAATTTTAGGGACGAGGATTGGAGAATTTGTTTTCAATATATCCTCAGTAGTATTGGTTGTATTTTTTCAATTGTCATATGGTCATGATACCACTTTTCGTTTTGGGCTTCATGTTTCAATATATTTTCTACTCACATATATTTCTATCATTTCTCCTACTAAACATTGTTCTTTCAAGTTTCAATATCTTATTGATGAATGCAGGTCGAAACAGTTGCTCGATTTGCTGTTATTTTTTTTCTTTTTGCATTGGGACTGGAGTTCTCTGCAAGAAAGGCTAGCTTATTTTGTTCTTTCTAATAAGGCCATAAGTTGTGGTTTATTCTTTGTTTTACAACTGCAGCTTTTGTGTTGGAATATTCTTATTTATGTGCTTGTGTGGGAATATCAGCCTCGGTTACGTCCAAAAATTTCATAGGAATTTGCACATGCATAAATTTTGACAACTACTTCGCACATAAAATTTTTCTCCTAAATCCCGAATCACATCTATCGAGCAAAAATTTAATATTTAGAGTATCAATAAAATATTAGATGCTTCCAAGAGACCGACAAGTTTGTATATGTACAAAAAACGATATTGAGCTGGTAAAAGCTGTCCTTTTTAATGTTGGGAACATCAATACCATGTGTATAAGTTTCTAGAAACTTCACCAAATCCCTTTTGCATTGGGGTGGCAGAGTTTAGCAGGCACTTGTAATCTAAAAGATAGGGGACAATGTACACATGTTTTCCTTTAAATTTTTTTTATCTCTTTCAGTTATTAGTTTCACTTTGACCAAAAATTTTTGGATTCAAGGGGAATGAGGTTATGTATTATACATCTAAATTTTTTTTTTGTATCTTAAATTCCTAGAGGGTCAAACATATCTTGCTAAGTAGAGTTTTATAATTTTCTGACTAATGTTCTATAAAAAAGCAAAGTCGTGTGGATTTATTCTGGGTTACCCAATGGGTTCCTGGTCATTTATGTGATTATATGTTAAGTTTCTTTGAATAACAGGATGACATGTATGGAAATGAATCTGAACTTCAATTTTAGCATTCGTGATATTTTCCAATATTATGCATGATACCACTCATTAGTAGATTTATCTTCATAGTGCATGGTCAACATTGTGTTCTGATTGCATTCTTTCAATCTTTTTCCTCTTCTCTTAGTGCATTGCTAC
Source organism: Actinidia polygama (assembly GCA_030159135.1). Taxonomy (NCBI): domain Eukaryota; kingdom Viridiplantae; phylum Streptophyta; class Magnoliopsida; order Ericales; family Actinidiaceae; genus Actinidia; species Actinidia polygama. The sequence continues at coordinate 4,360,712 of BRYF01000015.1, read as the reverse complement.
AGTTCTGATTGCATCCTTTTGATCTTTTTCCTCTTCCCTTAGTGCATAGTACCACAGTTCTAGTTGTCACTAACGCCTAACGTTAGGAGACTTGTCAATGCTTATTTCATAAGTTGTCTTGTTGCATGAGTTGTTTGGGGTTAATTGTTTCACATGGCGAAGTACTCCATTGGTTTTTTATTTGTAGTTTCTTCGTGCCTATGTTTATTGGTGTAGTAGAATTGGGTGCAAGAAGTATTTAAATGATCCTATTTTTAAGTGACATGAGATAAAGTTCTTGATATTTTTGCAATGTAAGTGTACTGGTATCATACTAAATACATGGTGAGACGAGGTTCTTGACATTTTAGTATTTTAAGTCAGCTTGCAAGGTATTATACAGCACTAGTCCTCCTGGTGTGTGTGTGTGGGGGGTGGGGGGTGGGGGGGAGGGGGGTGGCCTTGGTCAGGTGCCATACACAGATGACAGATCTGAATCATTACCATATAGGGAAAGGGAATGATTGAACGTTGGTTTTTCGTCCCTGGTGAAAACTCTATTTTCACCCTATTAGTTTGCAGAATCTTTCCTATATATAGAGAGGGAATGATTGAACTTTGGGTTTTTGTACCTGGTGAAAACTCTATCTTTCCCCTATTAGTTTGCTGCACTTTTAGGTTCTTTTCGTAAATAGTATGAATGTGAGGGCTGATCTTATTTTGTAGACAAATCTCTTAATCATCGATCCATTCAATTGGATGCTTTCAGGTTCTTTTGTAGTTCTTGATGAATGAAAGGGGTATATTAGGAATTTAATAAGCCCTGTTGAACCGACTAAGTTCACACTCTTTCCTTCTCGTCCTTTCCTTTTTCTTCTTTCGTTTTCCATCACTCGAGAAGCCACTATCTACAAAAACCAATCCTACTAGCTATTGCTTCAGATCCTTGCCCCACTTTGATGATTCTCATATTTGGCCGGTTGTTTTTATGACAACGACGTCGCGAGATACGCATCAAATTATGGTCTCTTGAGGGTTTTGAGAAGTTCAATCTGGTACGACTGCTAGGGCTTCTGCAAAGGAGTTGAAGGATGGGTGCCAGCGATGAAGGTTTGCATGTGTTGCAATTTCGGTTAAAGATTCCAAAGAAGAAGATGATGCAATGATAAAGTGGACCAGAACAGAGTTTACAGCAGCTGGTCTCTTTGGCAATGGATTCTTCGTTGACTACTCTCTCCAACAGTGAAATTATGAAAGTTTGGTGCAAGATTTAAGAGAAATTTATTTGATTATTCCTCTAAATACATAATTACATAGTTTACATGTGTTAAATAAAAAGAATTTTCAGGATAAGGTTTCGGCTATATTCTGAAAATGGATAAATAAACCCTGTTTTGTCTACTGACTGGATGAATTTTGGCTACAAACTGATTGAAGACGATGACTACTGATTGAAGATAAGGATGGCAATGGTTAGTTTTGATTTTCCTCTTTTATACTTGATGCAGTGACTCAGAGGCCCCTATCGCGAGCTCAGAGGCCGTCGGCCCATTGGCGCCCAGGTATGATGGTTGTGAACTTAAACGTTCACAAAGGATGTCTAAGTTCAACTCCTGGCATCAACATCCCGACAAGGGTTGGGGATATCGGCCTGCAGGCCTGATTAAAGCGGTGGGCCATGCCTGGGCGCCAATGGGCTGACGGCCTCTGAGCTCGCGATAGGGGCCTCTGAGTCACTGCATCAATACTGAACTTGAATACAGTTCATGGCATAACAAATCTATTAGCACCACTGCAAATTGAATTGAAGAATGCCATCTGACCCCTTACTGACCTTTGCAAATTTTGTTTCGTCATTGGTTAATAAAATTTACCATGAGGGGAATTGTTAGGTTTATTTGATATCAAAATCCGTTGGTTTAACATTTTGAACTATCAAATAGAAAACTCCCTCCCTCAAATGGGTTGGTTTATTTTTCACCTTTACACTAGAGTCAGTGGTCTAGCAAAGAGTAGGTTGGATTCTTTTGAAGAAAGCCTACCAGCACTACTCTAGCTTCACTCATTTCTTGTCTTCATGGTACTGCTTTAGCCTTTAGGTAAGTAAAAGTTTGGTGATCTTTTTATTGGAGAAATATACTCACTCAATTTTGTTTATAACCTCAGTGTCATGCTATTGTTTTATTAGCCTTTTTTTATGGAAAAATCTTGGTGATCTTTTGTTGTGGAGAATCTGTTCATTTGATTCTGCTTGTGAGAATGCTTGGGGCTATTAAACGTGTTTTATAGTTTTGTCTAAAAGTTCATGATTTTCTTAATTAGTGGACGCTGGTTCTCCTGCAATTGGATCACTGCTTCTAAGATGTTATTTAGGTCTGATGACTTAAAGTAGAAACACACGAGTTATCACAATATACTTGTTGAGTTGTCATTTTCCGGAAGAAGTATCTCTCAATGAGCTTGGGAACAGTATGACAGAATTCATACACATTCAGGATGGACATAATTCCATCAAACCTAATTTTATTTCAACATTCTAAGTTTCATGCTCCACTAAAAAAGCATTAATTGCTATGTCTAAAATGTCGAAGATGACATAACTTTATTGTCCAAGCAAAATTACATTGAATCTGTTAAGCTTGTATACTATCCTTGCTTGTAAGTATGCATATTTTTTCCTTGAAATTTAGGTGTTTATTTCTTATGATCTCTCATGATGATTGGATTGCAATCATGTAAGTTTCGTGCTGGATCCATCCCCGAGATTTAATTTTTTTAATTTGCAACGAAAAGGTATAGTAGTCTTAGAAAAGTTCTTCATGTTATTTGGAAGTACTAGCAATGCTTACTTGGATACCTTAATTTCAATCTGGTTACTAACAAGAGGTGCTGCGTGCAAGTACTTAATATATGTCCTTTGGTATGTGTTTTGTCAGTTTCTTATACAGATTGGGTATGCATGTCAAGAGATGTGGCGTTGAATCCTTTTCCCCTGGTAGGGGAACATTCATGTGATTTTAAGAGCATTTTAGCTGCCCACTTGTTCCTTTCCCAAGCCATATTCTAGTAATAGTAAGGTACCTTTTATTTTTTTATTTTTGGTAAGTAAGGCACTTTTAATTTTTTATATTAATTCGTTTGTGGGATGACGTATCTTCATAACTACTCTTGCTTTTATCTTTGTAGATTTATACAGTTTGGTAGTTGTGGGACTTAGAAGGCATGGAAGGAGTGCATAGGAATGAAACATACGAAGGGTTCAGCACCCTTGGGTCAAGACCACCACACTGTAAGCACAAATTCGGAGGCTGACAACCAAGTAATGCAATGTAAGTACTAATAAGCACTTATCTTTTGGAAATCCAACTATGCAAATTATGAGACGGAGGGATGGAAATGTAAGTATCGTTGGTGGACTAACTGGTACAATTTTTGCATGTGCGGGGGAGTATTAGAGGTGTTAGTCCCACATCGCTTACTTGAGCCACCCAAGCTTAGCATATATAAACTAGAGGCTACTTCACCTATTGCCAATTGGTTTTAGGTTGGACCCCTCGATCCAATAGGAGTCCAACCTAAAACCAAATGATTGAGGGGTACAACCTAAAACCAATTGGCAATAGCTGGAGTAGACTCTCGATTGTATATGCTAAGCTTGTGTGGCTTAAGTAAGTGATACGGGACGAATACTTTTAATACATTTCATGTTTCTGTATCAATGTGGGTGCATTATAGTCTTATAGACATATGTTTGCATTGGCTTCATGATTTTATATTGGAAGAATGGTTTGATAGTATCAAAAATTCGTTGGTGAAGTTTCTATGTCGCAAACCTTTACTTTAGGAACATGATCATGTTATGAGAGTCTATTGATTTTGGTTACCTCTATCTTCTTTAAAGAGTTATGTCTTAACTCTAATTTTGGATTTAAAATTTTCAGCATTTGAAAATAAGAGTGGAAGTTTCCTTTGTGCTTAACCTCTTTCTGTATAGCTTATTTTTGCTCATATATAAGTACATGGCCATCAAGCAGTTTTTCCCTTTATCAGATATAGAATGGTTAAAGCTTCTTTATCAGAGTGCTTTCTGACACAATTCTACCTCGTTTCACTTGCAGTTTTGAAATATTTGATGGAAGGAGTAGTATTAGTGCCCTTCATGGTCAGATCACATTCTTACACTTGTTCTGCTGCTTTATCTTCCTTCCACTTTTTATTCATTTACAGGTATCATAATCTTTATGACCAAAAAATGTTTTATTTCTGTTAACTCCGTCTCTCTCATGTAATTCTTTGCTCCTAAATTTTGAGCTGTTTTTGACTGTGTTATGGCTTACCATTTTACGTTGCTTCGGATTTTTTCGATTTTATGTGGTACTTCTGGTGTTTTTCAAGGAGTCATGTCCATGACTAAATCGTGCGTAAAGAACCTTCAGTGCTGACTTTATGATGCAGCCTATTTCAATTTGCATTAAATACGCTAGTTATTATTTTTTGCTTGCATATCCTTGGAATTAGGAAGTATGTAATACTCCCTAGTTAGGAGTATTATATTTTGGCATAAGGATGCATTGTACCTATCCTGAATTAGGTTGGTGTGGAGCTAATGTAAGGCAGTCTTTTGTTGATGAATTAAATTATTTATAAACCTTTTATTTTGTGATTGATACAACCCCTTGGTGTTTGATCATTTGCTGCATTACTTTAATGCTGAAATACTTCGTTAACGGATGACATTCTTTTTTTCTCTTTTCTTTTTGATAATATAAAAAATGTCATTCTTCTCCACTTATCCTTTGACATTACAAATTAGATATGTTGTTTGTGACGGACAGTAGAAACTTTTAAAACCGTTTTTCAAAATCCTTTGCTTGCTTATTAGTGATGGCATGTTTTCCTTTAAACAAGTTTATCTTTCATTCGTTAGCTTCGCTTTAACCAAAATTCTTGAGATTTAATGGTAATGAAGTGATATATTATACATCCAGATTGTTTTTACGTATCTTAAATGCCTAGAGAGGTCTAACAAGTCTAATTAAGTAATCTTTTGTACGATTTTTTTTTCCTGACTAATCTTATGTGAAAAGCTAAGTAGCGTGAATTTCTCTGGGTTACCCATTAGGTTCCTTGTCATTTTTAGTTGATTATATGTTAAGTTTCTTTGGATAACAGGATGATATGTTTGCAGAGGTATGAACTGTTATCCATTAGTTTCCTTGTCATTTTAGTTGATTATATGTTAAGTTTCTTTGAATAACAGAATGACATGTTTGCAGAGGTATGAACTGTTATTATAACATCATCGATGATTGTCCAATTTTACACACAATACTATACTGCTCATTAGTAGATATATCTTCGTCATGCATGGTCAAAATTATGTTTTGTATCCTTGTGATCTTTTTTGTCATGCCGACGTCCATCTATTTAGCTCTGCTGTTAGCTAACACCTAATGCTAGGAGACTTGTCAATACATCTCCTAGCCAGAGCCATTATTAAGGTCAGTTAAGTTTCTATATGTTTTTGGTTTTGAATGATTGATATGATATGCTAATGCTTGTTTCTCAAAAAATAAAAAAAAATGTTCATTACTTTTTTGATTATCAAACTTCGACATGAATTTGTTTGAATACTTATATATGATGAGCTATGTCGAGATGAAATAGTTTGGTAAATTGGATTAGGTTCTCGCATGTATAGAGTTGCATCCAAATTCTATGGAAATAGTTTTTTCAATGTAATTCCATTTCTTACCTTGGTGATTGGTATTAACTTCTTGGTACTTGTATCTTTTCAGGACATGGAATTATGAGGAAGCTACAGTGCTATAATCATGATTTTCTTGACAAAGGAATATCAAAGCTCTGCCCTCTGAACGAACTTGATGACAACTTGCTTCTTGCTGCCCCGTGTAAATTTCTGTACACTTTATTTATCAGCTTCATAGTGTTTATGAACATTGTTAACATTGTTTCCGGAACAACTTGTTTTTAATTTAATCTCTCCTGGGCCATGCACGTATGATGCAGGTGACAGGAAAATCTGAATTCGGAAAGATTACATGTCAAAAGGTAACCAAATTTTTTTAACATGTTTCTTCAAGAAGTTTTTCAGATCTTGCCTTACCACCCGTCAAGTTGGAATTGACATGGTGGTAAGTTTTCATTATCCGTTTTGAAATATTTTTTATTTGTTTACAAATTTTGTTAAGAGTGTTATTTTATCCATTTTTTTGTTGTTTCTTGATTGCTTTATGAGTTCTGAATTTTCTTTACATTTACTATCGTTTACTTTTTTTAATATCTCGTTAAATGATAGTTCTAGATTATTTTAAAGGGGTGAATTCATAAAGGAACATTGATGTAATAGAAAAGATATGTAGCATCATTTCACATAGAAATGATCATCCATTCAGTCTAAGGCATTTTTATCTTGCTGATTAAAATTTGAAATTATCTATTTCCGTTTGGGTATGTCAATTTGGCCCTATTTCATAAAGTAAAATGATGCCCAAAAATTAGGTTTGCAACTAGCCTGGATGTAATTGAATAGCATGATAGGGTAAGCGATCCCGTCATTCTCCTTTCAACTGGATTGCATATCGCAGGGCTAACAAACTAACTTTTCGTATAAACTTTATACCATCTTGGGCCTGGATTCAATTCATTTACTTTACAACTTGTTGCCTAAGTGCTCCCTCCATGAATGCTTCTTTTCCTTCTAGTTTTTTATTTTTGACCTCAGGTCTTGGTTTGCTTCCTTTCACTGGATAGACAAAGTATTCCTAACTTATTGATGCGCTTTCGTTCATTCTCATGCTTTTTAGAATATTTTGCTTCTATGATATGTGTTAGAGTTAGAGTAGTGTGTGTAGGTATGGGTGTAGTGAGTAATATTGGATGTGATTAGTAGAGTGGATGTATACATTACTTGGTAGGGGGAAATCTATAGTCAACATCTGTATTGTAGGGTATATGATACACACCTCTTTTTAACACCGTTGGATTCATAAAATTAATTGTAGCCTTAATTATTTTATCAACAAATACTGGTTACCTAAGCAGCAGCAGCAACACCACCCACCCCCACTCACCCCCACCCACCCACCCACCACCCACCCCAAACTTTCCCACAACGCTCTCGTTCTCTCCACACACCAGTCCACACTGCTCAAACCATCCTTTCAATCACTCTCAGTTTCTCTGCTTCTCAATCTCTCTATAATTTATCTCATCTAGAGACATTCTCCCTTGAATCAACTAGGGTTAGAACCCTAGCTCATAAATAGGTAAACCCCAATAAACCCTCTCAGCCCCAAATCGACTTTCCCATGGTTTTCATGCATCATGAGAAGGAGAGTTAGGTCGAGTTGCTGCGAAGGAGCATACCCAAAAGCTTGCCGGAGGACTGAAAGGTTCCCAGAAGGAGAGGCTATTGTGTCTGCTTTCTAGATTTGGATGGGGGATGGGTTTCAACCGGCTGATGAGACGGGCCGACGGTGGTGTTGTGCGTGCTTTGGCAAGCAACAATTCTTTACAAAGAAATACTTGTGTTCTAGGTACCCTAGCTTTGGTCTTTTCTTTAAGACTTTAATCAGGAAACAACCATTCAGTTTTTTTGTTTGATATAGCCTTGTGCATGAATGATCAACGAATTGGTTTGTTAATTGTTGTTCTTCTTCCCAATCGAAGCCCAAATTCGAAGATTTCTTTTTTTATTTGTTTTTTCATAGGATTGAAATCTCTATCTCTGTCTCTAAATTTGTGATGAAGAGGCACATTTAATTTGTTGGCTTTTTTGGGTTTTCACATAGAATAGAGAATGGGAAGAAGATGTGGCTCTAAAGGTCATATTAACATTTATAGTTTTCTTAGTAATGAATTATAATGGCCAAATTTTCTTCTGTCTTTCTCGTTTTCTTGTTTGTCTCAGTTTTCTTATTGGCCAGTGAGAGTATGAATTTTTTTTCTTTATACATTTTTGGGTTGAGTTGTTGGCATCTTAGAATGCGAATAGAGAAAAGGAACCTGACAAGCTTTCCATACATCTCAAATTTGGAAGTTGGTGAGGTACCGGACATGCACACAACAATGCATTCTTGTATATGTTGTGTGAAGACAGTTTTTTTTTTCCAGTTGGTCGGGTGCGTTTGCCGAATTTGTTGTTTGAGAAGTCCTGATCTACCTACGTGTCAACTTGTTTAAGTACCTAGCAAAAGCTTTTTTTTTTTTG
>BRYF01000015.1:4340000-4350000 GCA_030159135.1 Actinidia polygama | reverse complement strand
GATAAGTGGATTCTCCAAATGGATACCTTTTCTTTTATTATTTTTTTTGGTCAAAATGGTGTATGAACTTTTTTTGGTTCTTTTTTAATGCCTACAAAATTATTCGTGCATAGCACGGGTAATATGCCCGTCAATTATTGCTTAGTTTGCAGTAACATTTGACTATAAATTAATATAGCTTGGCTTTTTAAGTTCTGGAAAAAATGTGGGCTCTCTATCCAAGTATACTTCTGCATTCTGTTTTTTGTAGATTTATATATCCGGTTCTTGGTCAAGTTATACTTTTGTATTATTGTAATTTGGTGTGCTTTTCTTGGTTTTCCTACTAAAATTTTCCGTGTCATGATTTTTCATGTTCGTATTCTATATTGTCAATTCCTTATTGACGTGTCAAAACACATCGGGCATTATATTCTTGTAGACTTTTCAACACGGTTGATCAAAGGCTTGCATGACCAAGTTGATTCAAGGAACTTTCACCAATTACAAAAATTCTAAGAAGCATTGATAACGAAGGCTTAGCATAATATTCATTTAGAACCACATAAATTAGGAGATCCAATATATAAATATATTGAACAACCTGTAGTCAATGCACTGAGTATACATTGAGGACCAGTAGTCAATGCACTTAGTCATTGGTCTTGTACAACCTATTTTCTCTTTTGAGTTTAAAAGAAAAAGGTGGGCTCTGAACAAGTATGGCTTACCTACAATCAACTCTTTAGCTTCTTCTTGTTTCTGTTTTTCCAATTTACTTGTTTGAATGCCCAAGTCTGCACCCAAGAACAGAGCTCTGCATTACTGCAATTTAAACAACACTTTTCCTTCAATAAATCTGCTTCTTCATATTGTGATCTTGCTGGAATCCCTTCTTATCCAAAGATGGGAGTCTTGGAAGGAGGGTTCTGACTGTTGTACATGGGACGGGGTTGAGTGTGACAAGGAGACAGGTCATGTGATAGAGCTTGACCTTAGTTGCAGCTGATTCCAAGGCACCATTCCTCCTAACAGCAGCCTCTTCCGCTACTTTCCTCACCTTCGAAGGCTTGATCTCTCTTTCAATGACTTTGGTAAGTCTCGCATCTCACCTTCAGTTAGTCAGTTCACCAAACTAACACACCTCAACCTGGTTAACTCTGTTTTTTTTTGGCAAGGTCCCAATAGAAGTGCCCTTTCTGGCCCAATTGGTCTCACTTGATCTCTCTTTCAATAATCTGAGATTGGAAAATCCTGAATTTGAACTATTTGTTGAAAACTTAACCAAGATAAGAGAACTTAATCTTGGTGACGTAAACACATCTTTGGTGGTCCCGAATTCCATGTTCAATCTGAATTCTTAAACAAACCTTGTTCTTTATAGCTGTTGATTGCATGGAAACTTTCCTGAAGGAATATTTCAACTACACCACAACTAAAGGAGTTGGAGATATGGTATAATGAAGCTCTCACTGGTTATTTTCCCGAGTTCATAAACCAGCAGTCCTCTCCAGTACTTGTATCTTTTTGGTGCAAGTTTTTATGGAGAACTACCCGACTCAAAGAACTACCCGACTCAATTGGGAATCTAAAGTCCTTGAAGGCATTGGCTTTTACCGATTGCAAATTCTATGGATCCATTCCTACATCTCTCGGGAACCTTACTGAGATCAATTTGCTATTTCTCTCTTAACAACAAGTTCACCGGTATGCTCCCATCTTCACTTTCAAATCTTAAACATCTTACTCATTTGCAACTTTCAAATAACAAATTCACCGGTCCCTTCATGTTTTTGGTAGTTAAACCTAACATAAACTTTGTTGGTTAGACGTGTTCCTTCACAAGTAAATGGACATCCAAATATGTACTTTCTGAACATGGGCAAAAACTTGATTAATGGTACAATTCCATCTTGGATTTCTTCTTTACCAGCACTGATGTATCTAGATCTCAGCTATAAGATATTGACTGGTGAGTTTCAGTCCACTTTGTTGAGGTATATTGATTTGAGCAATAACAACGTACATGGTGTTGTTCCAATTTCAACCTTTGAACTTGCGACCCTTACCCCATCTAATTCTCTCATCAAAGAACTTTGTCGGCACCATTCCCAAATCAAATAAATTCAGTACAAATCTTGTTATTCTTGATCTCCATAAGAATAACTTTTGTGGTACTATTCATGATTCATTTGCAAGGAGGAATAGCTTAAAAACTATCAACCTCAATGAAAATGGATTTGATGGGTCAGTACCAAAATCTTTGGTCAATTACAGAAAGCTGACAGTGCTAGATCTTGGACGAAACAATTTCTCCGACAAGTTTCCGTATTGGTTGAGAGATTTGCCAAATCTGCATGTCCTAATCTTGAGATCTAACAATCTCCATGGACCCATTCCAACTTCTAAGAGAAATATTTCGTTTCCCAACTTGCGATATGTCGGACAATTGTTTCATCGGTTTATTGCCAAAAAAATATTTCACAAATTTCAAAGCAATGTTGAATGTGGATGAAGCACATTTTGGATTAGAATACATGAGTGGTAATTATGTTAATGGAGTTTACTATGAGTCTCCGACTATAGTATACAAAGGATCAACCATTGAAATGAGAAAAATCCTATCCATTTTCATCGCCATTGATTTTTCAAACATCAAATTCGAAGGTGAGATTCCAGACATCATTGGAAGGCTAAATTCGATACAAGGGCTCAACTTGTCTCATAACAGGCTTACAGGTCATATACCAACATCACTTGGAAATTTGACAAAGCTCGAATGGTTAGACCTCTCCTCAAACAACCTCATTGGGGTGATCCCTAAGCAATTAGTGAATTTGATCTCTCTTGCAGTCCTCAATCTTACCTATAATCAACTATCAGGACCAATACCTCGAGGCAAGCAGTTTGATACGTTTTTAAATGATTCTTATATTGGTAACTTGGCATTATGTGGACGTCCACTGTCAAATACATGCAAGAACCCTGGGGCTTCACAACTCCCACCCTTGATGTTTAAAGTAGATGATTCAAAATTTTGAAGCGGATTCACTTGGGAAGTCATATTGCCTGGTTATGGAGTTGGACTTGTTATGGGATGTCTTATGTTAACTGCTGGGAAACCGCAGTGGCTTGCGAGGATCATTGAAGGTGAACGAAACAAACGTGGGAATAGGGTGAAACAACATCCTCGGAGGTGCAAAGACAGAAGAAATTAGCCAACACCAATGTTATTCTACGGTAAGTGTTGCAATGACTTTCATCATCCTATGTGTCTGATGAGGAAAAAAAAATCCTTTTTGGTTCATGTTAGTTGGAGCTAATATGATCCACATGAACATGTAAATACAAATTCCTTAAACAGTTTCATGTACTCCATAAATTTATCAGATAGCGTATTTCAAAATTTAAATTTGCAGAATATTGTATAGGCATATACTACATTAATTATGCATGCTTTTATTTTGAGTTATTAATAGAATTTCAATTTAAGTTATATTTAGTGGGTATTCCTCTATTAAGGATATAAAGATGTACAAGATAATTTTTTCCTAAAGTTCTCGGTATTGTACATTGTCAATTTATTATCAAAGCAGGATTAAGAAGCTTGTGTCATTCCCAAATCCTAATACTTAGACTACTCAAGACTCAAGCCTTAAGTACTGCATGGCTTATCTTTTGATTGCTTTTGGACCTTAATAACAATGTTTAGCTTAAGAGGGAGAGGGATAAGTCCTTTGTGGTTCAGCCACAATTTATGCATAATTTACATATTTTATGTTCACTCTTAAACTTAATCCTCTCAAAATCTTACATTCGAGACAAGTCAATTACTTGACTTTGACCTCAACTGTAGTTTGTTTTGTGATGACATTGTTGGGTGTAAAAACTAAAGGTAGATGAATTTTAACGAATATTGTGCAATACTTTGTCATTATAGTTTTCTTCATGCAGCTGTTAAGGGATTGATCACTAAAACCTTTTGTCTAATGTAGGTTCTTACCAAATTATGCTTGCAGGTGATTTGGTTTCCAATACTAAGAGTAGAGCTCGGAAGAAAAAGCAACAATAAAATTGTGAAGATGGCATGTGGCTATTTTGTCGGTTGTTCCAGTTGGTATATTCGTGCTTCAATTTGTAAGGGTTTATTTGTAATAAGATTTTGTTATTGTTTCTAAATAATCCAACAATCTGTGTAGATTTCTCCTTTTTGCCGATAAAAGAAAATGGTTGGAGATGGCAATAGAATCTTATTTTGGCCTGATACACGGACAAGTGGGGTTTCTCTAAGGCAGCTATTTCCAAGATTATTCAGGTTACGAGGATTTCATACTAACCTGACTTGTTTATTTCTTGTGTTATTAGGTTGTGGTATATTAATTTTCGTATCGAAAAATAGGAAGCCATAACCCACCAATTTCGTGTATAATTTGAATTGTGTTAATAGGTCATGTAAACAATTCTCACCCTTAATTTTATGCAAGCTAGCTAGGAATATCTTACAGGCAACTAGATTTTATGCAAAAAGAAAGCTTATGCTGATAGTATGTGTTTCTTTATTTTGATTCTGTTCCCTTTGGTTCGTAACTTGATAACCATTTCTATCAGCCCGGTTCAGGAAGTCCTATTACGTGAGAATTTTGGTTGGGTGTGAAAATTGGTGTGGAAATTCTTGCGTACAAGAGTTGATGCTTCGCATATGATAAGTAATTGCCTACCGTGGGATGAGTAGGCTGTGCCATGATACTTTTTTGAACACTTTAGCCTTTCTATCTGGTGTAATCGATCAATATATGTGTTGAAATGTTTCACATTGTCAAGTTATTGCCCTTATGTGCAGTCTTTAAAGTTCATGTTCCCTTCTCCTTAATAACTGAGTTTTAAGGAGAAATATAGGCTTGGCTTGGCTTGACTAGTGGTATCAGAGCAAGGTTAGGCTTGTTGTCTAGTGTGTTGAGTGTCTGGCTGCTATGGTCCAGGGGTGTATTTAAATGTTCCACATCGCCTAGTTTTGCCTTTTTTGTGCTGTCTATAGGGCTCATGTTTTCATCTCCTTAATAACTGGGTTTTAAGGAGAAAAATGGGCTGAGCTTGATTAGTGGTATTAGAGCAAGGGGCGCCTGTCATCCAGTGTGTCGAGTGTTTGACTGCTGTGAGTTGGATTTGTTGTCAAGCGTGTCGAGTATTCGGCTGCAGTGATTTAGGGGGGGGGTTCAACTATCCCACATCGCCCAGTTCTGGCCCCTCTGTGCCGTTTATAAGGTTTATGTTCCCCTCTACTTAACATCTGAGTTTTAAGGAGAAAGATGAGTTATGCCTGACTAGTGACATTGCCTGAGAGACGATATCAGCACTAATGCATCGGATTCCATCAGAACTGCATCGGATTCCATCAGAACTCTGTAGTTAAGCGTGTTTGGGCGGGAGCAGTACTAGGATGAGTGACCACCTAAGAAGTCCTCGGGTTGCACCTCTCTAGTCAGGCCCAGTCCAAAACACAAGTATTAAAGAGAGGAGAATAGAGACCTAGTCCAAAACACAAGTATTAAAAAGAGGAGAATATGAACCTTATAGACTGCATAGAGAGGCAAAATTGGGCGATGTGTGTGAGACATTTCAACCCCTCTAGATCACAGCAGTTGGACACTTGGCACGTTGGACGACAGACTCAACCTAGCTTTGATACCACTAGTCATGCTCAACACATCTTTCTCCTTAAAATTCAGGTGTTAAGGGGAGGAGAACATGAGCCTTATAGACAACACAGATGGTCAAAACTGAATGATGTGGGACATTTCAACAATATATGTATACTTTTATCTACTCAGTTTATGATTTTGTTTTTGCTATAGGGATTTGCCTATGTGGCGAGTTTTGGAAAATTCGCGCTTCGGTTTTTTGGGTCAAATCTAATGCCAACTATCTTGCTACTCAATTTATGATTTCTTTTTTGATCTTAGATGTATCAGGGGACCGAACTTAACAGCCCGTTTGGCAGCAGGAGATGCTCCCTGATTTGGATTTCTACCGATTTTTTCTCCCTCTTAGTCGACTTCTCCCGTGTTTGGCGCGAGTTTTCTCTCCCTCATTTCTTCTCCGATCTTCTTCGAAATCCATCCTTAGTAGGATATGGGACGGACAGGGGGTACCCCGTCCGTGGTCACGCGGTGCTCCGCGTGATGGTGAAAGACCGTTGTGCCCTCACAGCCTCGTCGTCTCTCTCTCTCTCTACTAAACAATCAAAAAAAATGGGGAAGAAGAACCAGTGTCTTGGGTTGGGTTGGAATTGGGGAAACAATTAGGCTTGCGCTGGAATTGGGCAAGGGCCTGGACCTTGTCTTGGGCTTGGTAGGGGATACATGTTGGGCTGTAATGACTTGGGCCTTGTCTTTGTACCCAAATGGATAGAGTTTTCAGTTGGGTTTCTTTTTCAATTACCCAATAGGTCATATAGCTAGGGGTGTTTTACTGTAATGTATCCTATTTTTTAACAATAACTATTTTTTTTTAAAAAGAGAAAAAAATATCAAAATCCTAAAAAATAAGGGTAATATTGTCAATTTTGGTAAAAAATTTGTTACAAAAAAAATTGTACTAACAACTTTAAAAAAATATACAAGAAATAGAGTTGTATTTGTAAAAATAATCTTAAAGGAGGTTAGTGAAATTTACTCAAACAAAACCTAGGGCTAGGAAATTCTTAAAAGGTGGGTCTCCCTTATTATAAATCACCCATCATTTTAAATCCACCCTCAAATCTCTCCTCATTCTAAATTCACCAAAATCATCTTCAGCTGCCAAACGGACTGTAAAGGTGTAGAGGTATGCTATGTGAATTAGCCAGTGTGGATATGTCTATTATATCATCTCAGTTTGAACTTACAAAACTTCATATTATTGAGAAGTACTTGATGAGTTTTCTTTTTTTGGTGTAATATGGAGTATTGTTGGCATATTGCCAACTCCTTACTTCTTGATGTCTTGGATCTATATGCGTATGATTAGCTATTAAGTGTCAATCTAGTTGGGATATTTTTTTTGTAGAAATGATGCTTTTAATCCTTGATCCTCTTTTGGGGTGTAAGTTTTTCCATTTCAGCTTATCTTAGTAAAATTTTCTTTTTGCCAATTGAAGATATAAAGAAAAAAAACTTATTCGTATTTTTGAGGTACTTCACGTAGGTAGATCGGGACTTCTTAGAATAGGGGGAATTATGCATCTAATGCTGGCTGATAATTCGTGTTTTGATAAAGCAAAAAATCAGGAAATGTTATTCTTCTCAAAGTAGGGAGCAAATGAGTTCTGAGAATTCAACAGACTAGGTTACGAATGCGGTGTCTGCGAAAGATGAATAACCAAATAATTTCCAATTTTTCAATTTGGGCTCGATGGTTAGAAAGAAAACACATCTCTTCAGTCATGAAATTGTACCTCTCCAGCATTAAACTTCCAAACTTGAAATTTATGGTTAGCTTGTCAAAGTTCCTTTTCCCCATCACAGTCTGATATGTCAACTACTAACACCTAAAAAATGTGGTTCCAAGTACTGTAATTGTTCTCTCCCCGGCCCCCCGCGATTGCAGTAATATAATTCGATAAGCAGAGAAATTTTTTTCTTAATTTTAATTACCGACAAAAAAACTGAGACAAACAAGAAAAGGGAAAATACATAAGAAAATTTTGCCATTATACTGTTGTAGAAATATACTAAAAGTCAAGTTTTTATTTTATTTTATGAAACCTAATATTAATTTTATTTATTATTTTATTTTAATGAGAATCTATGTAGACATTATGCTTGTGTGTCTTTTATTTTACATAGTAGTTGATTAGGTGTGTAGAGTTTTTGCTTATACACGGAAGATCTAATTAGCGGTTCTTGTAGAATATAAGTTTTTAGTTCACAGTCTTAGATGAGATTGGACATACCATTGATAGAACTGTAGGTATTTTACATAGTATGTTTGTCTTGACTACAAAAAATTATACAATTTTAAATCATTGTGCTAATACACTTTATATGTATTGAACGAGACTATTTTGGAGGTATTGATTTTGTACTGACTTTATAAGATAATTAATACCCCCATAGCTATTATGAGTGCTTATGTTCTTAATTCCGAAATAGTTATTAAACACATGTATTTAATGTTGATCGTTTTGATTATGTGGAGTGAGATTCTTTTTCTTGATTAATAAACTCGGTGAATTGGATGGTCGTATTATGTGTATGATGAATATTAGTTATTAACGAAATTCGCTTCTCGGTACAGTGATTGATCATACCCCTTTGAGAAAGTTTATAAGTTTTAATTATGTCAAACACTGTAAGTGGGTTTTATATCCGACATATCGAATAAATTAAGTGAAAAGTTTCAATGAATTTTTTGAAGATGTTGATTAATTATAATTGTTAGTAATTATTTTAATTGATGGGTACGTGTAATCTTAATACAAGATATTGATAATTATTTAATAATATAAAACTCGAAATATAATTTTGAGATAAGGGCGAAAATACAATTATAAGTCTTTAGTGGTATGAATTATAATTTATGAAAAATAAAAATATAATTCACATTGAATTGTTTTTTCTGTTTTCATAAGAAGTCCAAACCTTAATGACTCAGCTCTCTAAAATTATACACTCAGATATTCTGAAAAAATACACACACACACACACACACACACACACACACACACACACATATATATATATATATATGATTTTGAATAGAGAGAGCGAAGTAAATCACGTATTAGAAGCCACACTCTATTCATGATCACACGAAATGAATATAGTAGAAGATTGCGAGATCAAATTGAGTTCATATTCATTGTTCGTTCTATTTCAGATTTCGATATTAAAATTTAGTCGAGATTAAGCTAGAGAAATATAACAGGTATAACCCTACTTTGCTAGTATAAGATTTCATAAAAAGAATATATATTTTTTAAAATTTAATCTATACAAGGTTTTTATTGGTTCTTAAATTCGGTTCCCAACATATACTTCATTACTAAGAATTTCTACTGCTCCTTGAGCGTAAACCAATTTTTAAAATACTTTTTTAATTTTAAAGAGTAATTGAATGTTCCGCCTACGTATGGTAAGTGTAATGCCACAATGTGGTATTAATACGCCTTATCTAAAAAAATATTACGCCAACACCTGATAAGTGTTTCTATGGTTAAATGTTGCGCATGAGATATTTTATTTTTAATGAAAACTTAAATGTTATGTCCACGTATGATAAGTGTTATGTCGCCAACATCTTTTCTTAAAAAATGTTGCGCACATATCTGGTAAGTATTATTCCAAATAATGATGTTATTACACTTTCTCTGGTAAAAATGTTACACATCAATTTTGAAAACATCTTTCATTTCCAAAGTGCAATTGAATGTTATGTCCATGTATGGTAAATGTTATGTCATTCTGTGATATTATTACACATTCTCTGAAAAAAGTGTTACGCCTACATTTGGTAAGTATTATGCCCAGTCATGATGTTGTTACACCTTCTCTAGTTAGTGTGATGCCATCTTGTGACTTTGTTAAGACTTTCGTGGTAAAATTTTACGCATCCTATAATTACGTAATTGTAAGTTCATGTCTGGTAAGTATTATGTCAAATCATAGTGTTGTTACGCCTCCTCTAGCTAGTTAGTGTTATTCATCATGTGGTTTTGTTAGGTCTTCTGTGAAAAATGTTACACATTCTATAATTATTTAATTTTATGCTCACGTCAGGTAAGTGTTATTATCAAATTATGGTCTTCTTACGTCTCCTCTAGTTAAATGTTACGTGTGAATTTTGGAAAACAATTTTTATTTTGAAAGAAAATTTGAATGTTACGCCTATGTCTGGTTAGTTTTATACCATCATGTGGCATTGTAATGCTTTCTCCGAAAAAAATATTATGCTCCCGTTTAGTAAGTGTTATGCCAAATTTTGATTTTGTTACACCTTCTATAGTTAAATATTCCACATTGATTTTGAGAACACTTTATTTTCG
>BRYF01000015.1:4330000-4332500 GCA_030159135.1 Actinidia polygama | reverse complement strand
CTGGGGTGTGCCGCAAAGTACATCGCTTTACGAGTTGTCGTGGCTCCATCTCTCGTCCCTTGTGCACACAACTGGAGAAATCACCGCCACTAATCAAATCGAGAGCGAAAGCGCCCGTCGCTGTACACTTCTTCAAAATCGACTTTGTCTTCTTCCTCTGAGTTTCTAGATGGACATCTTGCACTGGTTGCACCACTCGTGTCTGGTCAGACTTCTGCACACATCTCAAAGCATATCTTTGCACCCTTGTACCACTACGGATTCTTTAGGTACCCCTATGCTTGCTTCGCGTACCTTTGTGCAACTGTTGCTTTTCATATCCAATCTATTTGTTAATACCACTAGACCCATGTCTGATAGTAGCTCCTCTTGTCTGGACACTCCCCTTCAATCGGTATAGCCCTCTAGTCTTTCTTCTACACAACATCTCCTTATTTCCCTTGAAAATTTTGAAAGTTCCTCCACTAGCTGTAAAACTGCAATCTTCGAATCTAAAATCCCAATAGAAATCAATTTTTTTCGCAAACTAAGAACATACCTTACCTCAGTCAATATCATAGACCTCCCGTTTGCCATGCGGAACCGAACTGCTCCTTTGCCAACAACTCTACTCTACTTGGTGTGTTGTTTGCTATACATACAAGTCCGTCATCACATATTGCATATGTAGAGAACATATCTCTATCTCTGCACAAGTAGTAAGCATTACCTGAATTCAATATCTAATTTGTTTACCCATCTGTCGATACTACTAGGAGAATATCACTTTCATCCTCATCCACAACCATCATTACTGCTGCTGTTGTCTTTGAAGATTGATCATTCTTCATCTTTATTTTATACTTTTGGGCAATTTCTCTTGGTTGCAGTAAATGCACATAAAAGTATGACCTCTCAACTGTGACTTTGGTCATCCTCTCTCAGTACCCCCTTTAGTGACCTCGACCTCGACCTCTTTCTCTACTTCTTACTGAGACTAGGGCTCACGACTCACTCTCTCCTCCGTGCCTCTTCATTGTGTAATGCCCAAAACCCGTTAATTTTCCTTAATTATGTAAATTATGACGTGTACGATAATTAGTGTGAGTTGTTAGAAGTTTAAGGGTCAAGTGATCAAATTAAAGTTAGAATGTCTTCAAAACCTTATAATTAAGTTTTCTGCCCAGAATCTTTCTTAGCATTCGAACACTAGTATGGGCGTTCGAACACTAAAACCAAAATTTTCTTAGCGTTCGAACGCTAGCTAGCCAATTTCTTCTTGGCATTCGAATGCAACGTTTGAACGATAGGGCCGAATTCCTTCTTAGCTTCGAACGGTAACAGTATATATTAAAAAAAAGAAAAAATGATTAACCATGGGGGAGAACACACATGATTATTTCCCATGTGTGTCTCAGCTTATACACACTCACACACATACTTCACAAATACATACACACTTCGAAGAGAGAGAGAGAGAAAGAGAAAGAAAAGAAGAAAGAAGAAGAAGAAGAAGAAGAAGGGAGAGAGAGAGAGAGAGAGAGAAAGAGCCTTAGGAGCTCAAACACAAGCTTGAAGAAAGGTAAGTCATAACCTTGTAGATATATGTATATATTGTATGTATAGGTTGAGTTTTATGGGGGGTTTGGGTTTTGAGGCTCATAGAGGGTTTGGATTGGTATTGAATAGCATATATTAAGGTTTGAATTGGGTAGAATTGAGTGTGGGTTTGAAAACCCCAAATTTATAAAATGTTAGGGTCTTTGAGCTTTTAAATCTTAGATCCCTTTTGTTTTTGTGGTCTTTTCTTCTCTATTTTGAGATATTATAGTTTTCTTGAGTTGTCTGAGTACCCTAAGAGCCTTGGAAAGGATTATGTTGGGTTTTTGATGAATTTAAGTGTTCCTTCCTGCTTGCTGCGTATAGCCAGCGTTCGAATGCCAGACCCAGCATTCGAACGGTACAAAACCTATACCTTAGCGTTTGAACGCCAGAATCAACGTCCGAACTGAGACTGTTTAACACTTAGCGTTCGAATGGACAAAGAAAGAAAACCTACCCATTTTGCCTTAGCACTCGAACGGTGACTATTCAATAGCCTAGTGTTCCAATTTTCAAGCAATTTTGACCTTTTCCTGTAGGACATTTTATTTTTGTCCAAAACATGTTAGACCCTTGACCTATTTATTGGGAGACCTTAGGTCCATTTTCAAGAGGTCTTGACCTAGAGCAAGAGTATTTTAAGTCGAGTTGGGAGTGTTGTATTAGTTTGATTACCTTACTTTCATATTATTGAGCATTGACATTTCCGCGCCTTACATGTAGGAACCCATTGCTTAGCACCTAGTCAAGGAAATCGAGGTGCGTAACATGATGTCATGAACAAAACCTATGTACTTTCTAAATGCTTTCAATATGAACTATATTGCATATAATGTTTTTCATACTTTCAATGCATAAATGACTACATATGTTGTGTTATAATTGCCATGTCTTCTAAACGCATATTATGTTAGTATAT
>BRYF01000015.1:4315000-4320000 GCA_030159135.1 Actinidia polygama | reverse complement strand
GAATTTCACAAAAAATGTCATAACCAGCGGCTGAATTCTCAAAACGATGAAAGTTCATATGTGATGAAAGGATTAAATGCCACTTCCGTGAAGAACGAATTGTTGGATCATAATGGATCAATTTTACCCTAGAAACAAAAATCTGTCTACACCGAGCCGAAAGATTATGAGAGAGAGAGAGAGAGAGAGGAAGCGTACCGTAATTGACGAAGCTGGGTTCACATTGTTTCACCTTCCCTGGGCGTATTCGCGTGGTGATAAAGCTCCGCTTTGTGATTCCTCACCGTAGGGTTAATAAAGTGTAATTTCGATGGTTGAATTTAGAGTTTTTTGGTTTCAATTTAAATATGCTAAATAATAAATATATAAAATTATTCTTTTAATTTGTATGTTATAAAGTTTTATATTCAAGAATTCTATTTGAAACATTTCTAGTGAACTTAAAATTATTAATATTAATTGATTATTATTAATTATTAATCTAGTTTTTTACATAAAAATAATGCATAAAAAAATAATTATCAAATTATTAATATTTTTTTATGAATAACTTTTTTTATTGATAAGAGAAAAATAGTAATTTTGGCTCTACCCTAAATATAGTAACTTATATATATACACATAAAATTCAGGTCTAGACTTGTATTCATGAAAATGCTCTAGTCAATTTAGAAGTTGATTGTTTCTAGTTATGAATTAATTGTATTATATGTGATATTTTTTTAATTTACACAAAGTAAATATTTAAAAATTTCTCTTATTTATCATGTGACATTTTGATTTGATATTTTCTCATTATTTTTGGTCCAATTAAAATTAATATGTTTATATCAATTTGTACTGAGTAAATATTTAATATCTTCTCTTATTTATCATGTAGAGTAAATATTTGAAAAGTTCTCTTGTGGTTAATAACTTCTCATTTTCTTTCTTAGAAATTTGTTGATAATTTTTTATTTATTTTCTTGTGTAGTGATAATATTGTTCATACGATAATTTAGAAGTTAATTATTTCTCAATATGAAAATTACATCAATAATTTAGCATTGTCTTCTTTGAAAAATTATTGTTGTTAGTTTATCTACTTGAGTTTCACATTGATGTTGGTAGGTTGATAATTTCTTAAAATAGACTTTTTAGTCAGTAATTATTTACTATATTTTTTTCATAGAACAAGTACCGGATTCTGTTATAATTTTTCCTTGAATTTATTTATTGAAAAACGTAATGTTAATTGGGATGGTTGTGTTAGCTAGATTAAAATACATTTGTCTTAAACACATAAATAATTAGCATGTTGATTGTTATTTTTTTATAAGACAAAATGATGAGAAATGAAAATAACTTTGAAAATGGTAATAACTATGCCAATATTATTATTTTTTAACACACACACACACACACACACACACACACACACATATATACTACGTATAAAAAGTTCAAATAGAAGTTAGACGAGATTGTGTTTTCCCTTTGTCATTTTTAAGTTTGCCTATGTTAACAGGGTAGCCAGGATATTAGTTTAGTGGGGTCAAAATTATAAAATTATATAAAATTATAGGATAATAGTATAATTTTTTTTCAGTGGGGTTAAAGTAGTGTATTTTTTTCTATTAGGGTGATAGTGTAATTTCTTTTGGACTTATAGTGTAATTTTCCCCTGCCTGTTATGGTGACCAAACCCTTATTTGTTGACGATAAGACGTTAAAGGTAAGGACATTATATCGAATATTTATTATGGTCTTTTACACCATTTGATTGGTTTTCCAGCATTGTTTTGAGTATAAATCATATGGGGGGAAATAATGCAATTGGGTATGGTATCCAATAAAGAGGATACCTCAATTTTCATAGCAAGTGTTGTAACATGGTTTTGATCTAAGGAAACTTCGTCCAGCACTACATCACCTATACGATCAGGCATCAAACCAAATACCAATCTAGCTTATCAATATATAGTAAGAAGAAAAAAGGAAAGAAAAAACTAGACAACCATCTCATGATCATTCTCTCTCCACCAGTGGTATTGGACAATCAAAGGAAGCTGCTTATATGTGGAGTACAAGTGCTTCAACAAAGCGGGGAGTGTACTTATAGAAACAACATAGTTTTGTGAGCTCAATATTAGGACTGCAACGGGTCAAATAATGTGATTAAAATTATTTATTTTGTAGGTTTCTCTTCAACTAAGCTATTAATATTAAAAAAACTAGATTTATCGAACATCGGTAACTACATGCTCGAGAAATTTTCCTTTTTAAAAAAATGTGGTTGGACAAAATGTATAGTTTTGAGAAAAATCATAAGACAATCGTAGCGTGATCACGTGGTTACGGATGTTTGACTAAAGTCAATTTTTTTACGAATACTCTACTATGGGAATTCTAAAAATCAACGACTTGAATTACATTATTGATCTCAGAGTGAGCCAAGTTACACGAGTAGCAAAATATTACATGTTGAGAACATTATAAATCATAAACTTGTTCTTCTTTCTAAACATGTAAGTTTTTAGATGAGTTATTGATTAATTAATACTTTCACATAATATTCAATCACTTACCTCGTGTTTGGCTGGCTTATGTTAGGTCACACGTGAGAGAGTATTGAGAATATTATAAATAACAAAATTATCTCTTTATATCTAAAAATTTAAATTTTTAAATGCATTGATAATTAATACTTTCACATCTGCATATCCCTGTAACTAGGTTGAGTTTGAATTTTGATTTTGGTGAAGTTGATTGAGAGAAGCAAAAAGAAAGGGAAAAAGAATGTCACAACTGAACCATGAGCAATGATATATTCTTTTGTCTCGTACTATGATGTTATGTTCTAGTCTAATTGAATTCGGACATGTAATAAACCGGGACCCATGGTTCCACTTTTTACCATTTGAGGCGGCTTTTTACGTGTGGACGATGCGAGTCCAGAAAAAAGTATCTTTTAATTCCTTATTAAAAGCAGCTTACTGTGACTGTATTGACCCAGGTCACAAATTCCAGAGCGTAAGTTTCAAAATACACAGAAAACGTTTATAGATTATATAATTTTTATTTAAAATTATTTTTATGCAAAATATTTATATATTGATATAATGTATTTATTGAAAATTTTAGTGTGAATGAAGTGAGATGTTCGGAGAGTTTTCCGAGGTAACCGAACAATCACTTATGAGTTCGTTGAACCTTGACGTAGAAGCCCAAAGGACTAACCGTTATAAAATTCATGAATTGGAGTTTACGCTATTTATTATGGCAGTGACTCATGAGTCATTTTGAGTATATATGTATATACTCAAAATGCTCTTCTATTAATGCTCTTCTATTGTAAAGAAATACAAAAAAAAAATCATACTTCTATAATTTTCATTCTGAGAGAGAGACAGGCATATGTTCAATACTTTTGTAATTTTTGTTTTGAGAGGGACATAGGATCAAGTTTGTAAGTTTGTCAAACCTTATATGGGGAGTACTTCGACGTATGCGATATAACTGTTTTATCCTTAAAGAAAGATGTCAAAAAAATCTTACATAGTTTAGTGAAGTGTTTACAGTTAGAAGGGTGTAGGTCGCAGGTCAACACCCTCTCATAAAATTTTGGGATTTATACCCAAGGATGGGTTGCTATGTGTCACTTCATGATTGGTCAATCCGTCATTCACGAATTGAATCCGTAGATTCTATGCGATTTCGGCTTAGATCGTGACCTTAGAGAAAACATGGTGATCTTGATTACTGAATAATTGTTCCTTATTTACACGCAAGGACCCATGTTACAAGGAAATACAAAAGAAGGGAATTCATTCATTAGCTCGTTATTTTAGTACGAATTAGTGGAATGACATAATCTATAAAAAGTTATCCAACAGGCTCTTTGGAGACGATCCTAAATTACGGCCAGATCATTCTTTTGTATAATTATTAAATATATATATATATATATATTTTTTTTTTCGTAAAATTAATGTAATAAAGACTTTGAAGAAGCACTTCTCTAAGCATGGACGTAATCGAGTGTTTGAGATTTTGGTGTAGAAATTCATAATAATGACACACTAATTTATTTTTAAATACAATTTTTTAGGTTTTAGTATCTGTACCTGGTGTGTTGAGCACGTGGAGTCCATGCAAAATAAGGAAACAAACTGGAGGAAAATTCCTGGAAATTTCAACCCTCCTCCATGCCACGAATGTCCTATTTAAGATATCCCTTTACAATACCGTCCTAGAGAGAGAAAGACAGTGTTTACATTGTAGTTGTGTGTTGTTGCTATGATTTCAATGGATCAGTGGAACAATTTGGAAAATGGGGATTCCTCAAAGGTGACGGCCCAGAACCTTTCGGATTCGCTGGTGCGGAAAAAGTCGGACCCAGCGCTCGCGTCGAGGGGTCGGCTCAGTTATGTCAGAGAGTTTGTGGTCAACGTTCAACAAGTAGTCCTCGGGACCAAGCTTTGCTTGCTCTTCCCTGCGGTTCCTTTGGCCGTCATAGCACAAGCACATGATTATGGAAGAGTGAGTGAGCATTTTTTAAGAGAAAAGCATTGCTATAAAAAATGAAAATAAATAAAAATAAATTATTTACTCTTTTGAGGATTATTTTGTGACGCATAGAGTTCTTCATCATTTATAAATTGGATGAAAAAAGGGTTAAAAACAGAATTTTAAAATTGTTTTATCAAACTCGTATGGAAGTATACTAGAATTTTCACTAAATAAAGGATGAATTAAATACTTAATCAAAATAAAAACGGTCTTATTTTTACTCAAATTTGATGAGTTTTTAAAAAGAATAAAGTCTCGGGTTGGTTTTCTTTCATAAAAAATGGTTAAAAGATATTTTGAGGGCACGAGAGGAGCTTTTTTTAAAAAAACAAAGATTTGTTGCAAAATAAAGAAGAGATATTTGGGACAAGTTAGGAGTTTTTTAAAAAGATTTTGGGTGGAGTGGAGTGGGGTGGGGTGGGGGTGGGGTGGGGTGGGAGAGAGAGAGA
>BRYF01000015.1:4300000-4302500 GCA_030159135.1 Actinidia polygama | reverse complement strand
TTCTGTTATTATTTGTATGATGATCGAATGATTTGCTACTTTAATTTTTTTTTATATATTTTGTAAGACATTTGTGATTTGCTGCTTTAATGAATTGCGCCTTATCTCATCTATCAAATGTATATTATATTTTCGTTTTTGTGTCGATAATGTGCGCCTTACTTCGATAAGTCATGCGCCTCGCCTCGCGCCTGAGGCTCCACAGGATTTTGCACCTCTCGCCTTTAATAACTCTAATTAGTCCTTATGGGGCAGAGCTCGATGCTCATAGAGGGCTAGTCTGACTCTCCTCCCCAAAGCTCGTCACAATTGTCTAGATGAGCTTGTTCTAACTAACATGTTCACGTTTTCAGAACATGGAGTTAAACCGATCTCAACTATTGGTTCACGATGACGCAACTTTAAACAAGTTTAGGACCGACCACAACATTCTTGAAGACGTTCAAATAGAACGTTCCGGGCCCAACAAGGATGTAAATCTAGTCGAGGGCAACGGGGACCGTATCCCAGTCCGTACCTGGCTAATCCACCAAATCGGGCTTTGGTTCCTTATCAGCCTAATGCTGAAGGAGGTGATGGTCCGCTGCCACCTCACCTTTATGCAAGTCTTCGTCAACTTCGTCTGAACCTTGCTCGTGGTGGACACTTTGATGTGCCAAGTGGAACTACCCTTCAGTGCCGCGGATCTTCTTCATGTATATACCGTGGTGCGGCCCAAGAGGGAGTCGGGTACACCCAGGAACCCTCGCCAGCCACAAACGAGGTTGGTCATAGACAGCCAAGACAAAGACTTGTTTCTTAATGAGTTTGTTTGGGTTTCTGGAAAATGGGAGTTCCGAGCTGGGGACGACGGTCTCTTCTCATTCCCAAGGCACAATGGCCGTCTTCTTCACATTTTTTTCATCAAAAATGTACATTTCATACTTCTGAATTTTTATGTTGATATCGATGCTTGACTT
The DNA here is from genome assembly GCA_030159135.1 of Actinidia polygama. Classification (NCBI taxonomy): domain Eukaryota; kingdom Viridiplantae; phylum Streptophyta; class Magnoliopsida; order Ericales; family Actinidiaceae; genus Actinidia; species Actinidia polygama. The sequence goes on along the minus strand of BRYF01000015.1, from coordinate 4,301,541 downwards.
TATTACTGTGCAGATTTCAACGACCTCTTCAAGAACCGGTCTAAAGAGTTCAAGGTGGCCATCCGAGTTGTAAACAATAGATGGGCTTCGAGGAAGGTGATATATCTATTTGCTTACGAGCTATTTACCGCCACGTGATCCTGCACAAAGCCGACGAGCTCATCAGGCTCTCTACCCTATGCATTGAAGGCCAGAACTCAAGAGATCTTAGTGCTAGGCTCAACGAGGACGCGCCCCACGCCTAAGTTCCAACCTGGGATGAAGGCATCACTTCGAGCTCCTTAACCTACACTTCTTTAGCCTCTTCAGACAGTGAGGAGGAAGGAGAGGAAACAATCAACCAACTGGTGCTGAACAGAAGGAGTCGGGTGATTCTTGCGGTTGAGACCGAAGTCCCTGTCGAGCCTATTCCAATCTCGAGATCGGACGTCGAACACTCGGACGACCTTGCCTTTGCCCAACTCCAACTCCAACTCCCAAGCAAGGTTGTGATAACTCACTGCTTCTAGGAAGGCGGCGATTCCGACATGAGCTCAGGTGAGGTCAATATGGCCCTGAGGTTCTGGATTTTTGTACTTATAACTTGTGATTGCAATTGGCATATGTTTCAACTTTGAATTAGTTATCTACATTATATTTTTTTTATATCGATAATGCGCGCCTCACTTCAATAAGGCACGCGCCTCGCCTTACGCCTCGTGCCTGAGACTCCACATACTTTTGCGTCTCGGTGCGCCTCGTACCTCTAACAATACTGATGTGAAGTGCATGGGTGGGCACCAATATTTGAGGAGTTACCCCTATTGAAGAGAAAATTTTGCCCTCGAGTGTCCAAACTCCGAAGCTAGAATTGAAACCCCTTCTTTCCACTCTCAAGTATGCCTTTTTAGGCAAAAATAAGACTTTTCCGGTGGTGATTTCCTAGAGCTTAAAGGGATCTCAAGAAGAAAAACTTTTGGCAATATTGAGATTTCACCAAAATGCCATCGGATGGATTATTGCAGACATAAAGGGTATAAGCCCTTTAATTTGCACACACCGCATCTATCTAGAGGAGGATGTAAAACCCTCCTGCCAACCACAACGTCGATTGAATCCACACACGAAAGACGTGGTGCGGAATGAGGTGTTAAAGCTACTGGATGTGGGGATCATTTACCCTATTACAGATAGCAAGTGGGTGAGCCCCACTCAAGTTGTGTCTAAAAAGTCCGATGTGACAGTAGTCCGGAATAAGAAGGATGAGTTGATACCAATCCATGTTACCAAAGTTTGGAGAGTTTGCATTGACTATTGAAAACTCAACTCATCCACAAGAAAAGACCACTTCCCACTTCCCTTCAATGATCAAATTTTGGAGAGAATTGCTGGTCACTCATTCTATTGTTTCCTCGATGGTCATTCGGGGTACAATCCAATTGAGATCGCTCTTGAGGACCAAGAGAAGACGACATTCACATGACCTTTTGGCACTTTCGCCTATCGGCATATGCCTTTTGGGTTGTGCAATTCCCCGGGCACGTTCCAAAGGTGCGTAATGG
>BRYF01000015.1:4262500-4265000 GCA_030159135.1 Actinidia polygama | reverse complement strand
TCAATGTTAATTCACCATTTTCTCAGGTCTTTCTTAGGCTGTATTTGGATCAAGGATTTGGTAAGGAAAAAGAAAATGAAAATGGAAATAGAAAAGGTAGACGATCCAACCATTCAGAACCATTGAATCATCTACCTTTTCTATTTCCATTTCCTTTTCTCTCACCAAATCCTTGGTCCAAACACAGCCTTAATGTCTTGTTTTGCGACAAATTAACGTGAGAGGTTATAAAGAGATATCCATAGGGTTAGCCTGGGCATAAGTTCAAGTGTTCAACTATATACATGCGGAGGTCGGAATCCATTTTCAAGAATTCTAATAAAGGTATAATCTTAAGCATGATGTAGACATAACCTTAAGCATGATGTAGACATTTATAAAACATGGTGCCAATAGAAAAACTAGGATGATATTATAGAAGTATAAGGTAAAGAATACTTGGCATGTTGTAAAAGTATAAAGAAAGCGACGTCTTCTAATCAGAAGTAATTCTCGTGAAAAGCATGTCCTGTAAAGTTCCTGCTTTGATACAGAAAACTTTGTCTTGGACAGAGCTGAAGGGTGATCCTTGGATTTATCATATTGCACGGAAAGAAAGGAATCCACAAACTTTCCATATTTGGAATTTCTAATTGCTTTTGCCATTTTTGAGGCAGGAAGAAATACGTATGGATTTGAAGAATCAGCCCAGTATTGTGCTTGATCCTTTATATATAGGTCACCTAGAAATCAAATAAGTCAAGTCAGCCAGTAGGGATACATCCAAAATGAAATATATTTAGACAGGTAGAAAAAGAACCACCTCTTGAAGGAAATCTGCAACTCCCTTACGAGGTGGCAACTGAAAACCTATTGACCCAAAGAATTCTAAGACTTGTTCTCGAGGACCTTGATACATCAAATAGCCGTCTGATAATAGTACCAGTTCATCAAACAAATCAAATGCCTCGGGCACTGGCTGAAGAAGAACTTTTAGAATTGTGTCTTCCATTAGGTGAACAAAATTCCGTATGCATTTGACAACTTGGTATATCATAGAGCTATCTAGTCCAGTTTATATGTCATCCATACAGAGGGTTTTTCTTGGCCCGACAATCATTTCTCCTACAAAAGTGTAACAATATGTAACAAGTTCAACTACATGAGCTATCAATGCATAAAGTTTCTTCAGCAGCCTAAGCACACAGGAGAAAAAAAATCTTTTAATTTGGATAATACTCCCTTCTTCATGCGTTGAAGTAATTCCATTGATCACCGTGTGAGAGTCAACATTATGATTTGATGCTTCGATCCACAGTAACAAGAACAGCAACACCAATATATACTAGAATAAATTATGTGGGTGGCAGAAACATGCATATTGAGGCAAAGAGATCTAGTGACATAGGATGTCGTTGTGGCACCTCTACAACAATTAAGTGGCAGTTCGCCTTCGTTCACACAACCAAAAACTATTTTTTTCCAACAATTATTAAAAGGAAACTTATAGTTCTATATACCCCATCTACTGTACAAGCAAGGCTAAATTGATAAAATAAGATTACAATTCCATTTCCTTCACATCGTCTGTGTATTTTAAAAGACACATTTTATTCAGGCCATGCACTATCTCTATATTGTTGATTTGTTGATCTATTCATAAAGGACCTATATTCATAAAGCATCTCTTAAAACAAATCTAATCAACAAACTAATTCCACCCAATAATTCCCATTTGCTTTAAAACAGTGACCAATTGCCTTTTTATATGATGGTTTTCTGGTCATTATATGATAGAAAGATCAGATTTGTGATCAAACTGGACAAAACAACAAAATTCTCACCACAATTAATGTTTAATTTGCCATTTCACATGCATATTTAGTTTTGAACTTTCATATTCTAAAGATAGTATTCCAGAGGACAACACGAGAAATGCTAAGGGTTCTACTGCAATAATTTGCAATGAAAAAAAAAGTTTTGCATGATCATAACTGCATATAGTCTTATTACATATCAACATCCTGAAGAACCACATACTGCTATGATCCTATACCTTCAAATTGTGAACATTCTGTAAGCATTTTAATTTCTTCAAGTCCCCCATCAAGCAAACGCGAAATTCTAAAATGGCAGATTAATTGCAGAGGTATGAGAGCTAATTATGCATGTTTAACAACATTTAAAGCATTAAAGTAATATGAAGTATAAGAGTTCACAAATGAGAATGCTATGAGAGAGAGAGAAAGAGAGAGAGGGGGCGAAACCTGTAGTAACTCTCTTTCTTTGGCCACCTTAAACACCCCTAAGCATATCGTTTCCAACAAGTGTATCTGAACACACATAAAGACCAAGCACTTTCAAGACATAATTTGTTGATACTATGTATTCTCCCGTCAACAGATAATGCCTGAACAATTAGATTTCACATAAAAAAATGGATGAATACAACAAATGGAAACTACATGGACTTGCGAAAAATATAGCTATGGGAAATTAGCAAAAGATAAAGTTTAAAATT
>BRYF01000015.1:4230000-4240000 GCA_030159135.1 Actinidia polygama | reverse complement strand
TTTGTCCTTGGGTGAAATCGATTTTCAGTTTTCAAATATTAGAAACACCTTTGTGGTGTTTCCTAAAAGACAAGTTGTTTTCAGTGATTTTTTTCCTAAATTGCTCGGATTTTTTTTTGTGTGTGTTTTTCAGAAGATGTAAACAAAAATCAGAAACTAAGAAGTAATATGCATAACAACTTCTATGGGGTTGTGCACGAAGAATAGAAAAAGAAGAAATCGAAAATAAACACTTGTGGTGGCTGGACAACGGATGATGATGGCAGAAACTTGTTGGACTGATCTATAAGACAAGAACAATGAGAAAGGGACACCAGAGTTATCCTGTGATGGCTCTTTGACGGTCAAGTCCGAGGGAGTTGCCATAGTGCAAGGAGACGGGAATCATATTCCCGTCCGCACGTGGATGATCCATCAAGCCGGGCTTTTATTCCCGATCAGTCTAATGCTAAAGGAAGTCATGGCACAATGCAGCTTACCTTCATGCAAGTGTCAATAAATTTTGTTCGGACCATGCTGGTGGTAGATACCCCTAATGATGAGGGAAGGATTGGACTTCGGCGTATATGACTTATTGCATGTGTACACCGTGGTACACGCAAAATGGGAGCACGACATCAACTTGTCTACTAGCAACCACTACCTCAAACTCCAGAACAACCAACAGCCCTGGATGAGGCAGGTGACCAAGATCCTAAACAAGGATATATACCTTGAAGACTTTGTCTGGGTCTCGCACAACTTGGAGTTCCGAGCTGGGGATGATGGAGTGCATGTCTTCTATAGGTGTAATGATAGAATACCTAATGGTGAGTCTGTGGTGCAAAACTGCCATCAAACACGTGAACAACAGCCATGAAACACGTGAACAACAGCCATGAATGTCGAGACGTTGCCACTCTTTTGCGCTACGAGCCTATCTATTGCCATAAAATCCCCTACCATGCAGAACAACTCAAACGGGTAGTTCTTCCTCTACCCCGAATTCAGGAACCTATTCAACAGGCACGGTGTTCTAACTCGGACAACCTCAGCCAAGAACTTGACGAGGGGGTTGCAGAGCTTGCTCGCGAACTAGCTCAGCAAGAGGACAAGGAAACAAGCTCTAGCACCACTAGCGGTTCTAACTCACTCGAACTTTCAAGTAGTGAACTCATTGCTGCCATAGCCGCGCTAGAAAGTGAAGAAGAGGTTGAGCCGAAAGTTGCATAACAAGCCAAAGAGGAGGAACAACCAGTGATCTCGGCTGGTCACCTTGCTGTAGTTGTCCCCATTCTAGTGGTCAGCTCAAACGTTGAGTCCCTCGTCGTACTCGAGGTTGGAAGAGAAGAGGTTGACCATTCATTCATCAATAGAGAAGTGGTGGACTCATGTTCGGACGTCGAGATGCCGCCGAAGCCAATTAAGTTTGATGATCCCAACGAACCAATCCAAAAAAACACGTAAGGCCTGAGCTCCTTCTCATGGTTCCGCACTTGCTCCTGCTCCTGTTCCTGTTCCAATAGCGTCGAGCTCGCACTCCTTCCCATGTCCCAAAAAAGATGAGGGGAAGGCTGTTGACATTGGCAACTCTCGCAAAAGACGAGGCTGGGTAGGGGCCAACTCGATGGGCACCTTTTCATCAACCCCCATCACAGCCCTCAATCCCTGGGCTCCAAAATTTTTGATTGGAGAGCTCGGCCGCCGAGTTATTGTTGCTTACATAGCCTGGGAGCATGAAAATTGCATTGCCTTAGCGCATGCTGTCATACTACCCCAGGATGTGGTAGATCTGAATAAGGAAGATGGAGTGACTGCATGCAACCTCAATGTCGTGTAGCTCATTCAAGTAAGTATCCAAGCTTGGTCATTTTACTTCTAAAGTTTGAAAACTTAGTAATATTTTGTATTGAGCATCCTGTTCTTTTGCAGGCCCTCCAAAGGTTCATGGCCAATCTTCCTCGCGAGAAGAAACACTTTGACGAATTGAAGAGGGCGCAGAAGGAAGACACCACTCAAAATGTGTGCTAAAGAAGACGAAGAGGGAGTTCATTGCTGAGTGCGCAACTCTTGCTTAGGAGCACGTTGTTTCCACCGTAGTTCCGGAAGTCACCGCTGCCCATGCCAAGGTGGATAAAGCTCGGGGGAAATTGACCAAGCTCCAGAAGGTAGCCTAGGGCCCTGTTTACTAGCGGGTCTACAACCGCTGCTAGAATAGGGTTGGGTTGTACTATGCTCGCGAGGTGGCCAAGGTCTAATCAAATGCATTTCAAAAGGTCTGGCTCGTGTGCCTCGCGTGCCTTGGGGAGCTTGGCCTAAATCACCCTGCATGGGTGGCAACGAAGCCCCTTGTTGTTTATTAGGACCCTCCCAAGCCGTACATGCTAATCCTCATTCCGGGCTTCGACAAGGAAGAGTATAACCTTTTGGCAGAGGAAGAAGTTGTTGATGGCAGGGCCAAGCTGAAAGATGCCGAGGCAGCAAAGGAACTGGAGGCAGAAGTAGATGTTGCCCGAGCTGGGGACAACCAACGTGACAACCCACCCACCCTCGAGGTGTAAAGTGCCTTATTGCATGCATGTAAGGGGTTTGGTCCTGATTTTTAAACATTGTAAATATTATTTTTTTGACAGTGTTTACAACTTGTATATAAAAAGATTTTCTTTTCCCAACTTGTTTTGTACTTACTTTTGCATTAGCATATTTTTGTCAGTTCTGAATGTTGAATACTTTAGTACATCTTGAGCTCGGTACTTAGGTAGCTTGTGAATGCCTTAACGTATATCGACTTTCATTCTGCATTGCCTTGTGAATGTTTAGGACAATTCTAAGCTCGGTGCTCAAGTAGCTCAAAGACCAAGTCATGAGCATGCCTTATCGAGAATCTGTTGTTTGCATGCCATAGTGTAGGAATTTCTTTTCTTGACTTCTCTTGTGAATGATCTGAAACTCATGAACTCAGTGCCTAGACAGCTCGGTGAGCAAGTTTTATATTGCCTTAGCAAAAATCTGTTGCTTGCTTGCCATAGCATAGATGTTGTTTTTCTTCACTTACTTTGTGAATGTATTAGGACATCTCAAGCTCATGCTTAAGAAGTTCACTAAATAGCCTCATGCTTGCTTTAGGACATCTCAAGCTTGTGCTTGAGCAGGTCGACAAAGGAGACTCACTTTCCAAGCCATGGAAAGTTGGAAGTGATGGGAGCATGCCCAGTTTAATTACAAATGTGTGAGCATTTTTTGGCAAAACAATGCACGAGGGGTTGACGCGCGAGTGGGATTCAAGTAGTCTTGCATAAACGGTCCTGGAGGCATCAGGGCTTCTTTAGGGACATGGAGTTGATAACGCATTTGTCCTTCTTCCTCCTGTCCAACCATGTTATTTTCAGGCGTTTGATTCTTTCTAATTATTCTATCCGTATGATCCCAACACCAAACTGACATGCAATGCCCAAGGGCCTTCTCAACTTTGCAATTTTTATATTAAAACCAAAGGAAATAAATAGAATGAAAGAGTATACTTAAAACTCTGCTTCTAAATCAATCATTGTGAGTTTTCATTTTTAGAATTTTTTTGGAATACATGCTCTTTCATTGAATCTGCTTTTTGATTATGTCTAGGTCAGCATTTGTTGTATTTGATTTTTCCATATCTTGCATCGATAAATGTTAAAAATGTATGTTGGAATCTGTCACGGCCATTCATCTGCAATTGATAGGCGATTTTGAGCTTTCCGTTTTCATGATGACCCCTCACTGACTCATTTTAGGGAAGACCACGACATCCCCAATGATGTTTTGATCGAGAGATCAGGCCCCAACGAGGTGGCTTTCATAGTGCAAGGAGATGGGAATCAAATTCTAGTCCGCACGTGGATGATCCATCAGGCCAGGCTTTGATTCCCTATCAGTCCAATGCTAAAGGAAGTCATGGCACAATGCATCTTAATGCAAGTGTCAATAAATTTTGTTCAGACCATACTGGTGATAGATACCGCTGATGAGAAGGGAAAGATTGGAGTTTGGCATATACGACTTATTGCATGTTTACATTGTGGTACACCCGAAATGGGAGCACGACGTCAACTTGCCTACTGGAAACCACTATCTCAAACTCCACAACAACCAACCGACCTGGATGAGGTTGGTGACCAAGATCCCAGACAAGGATCTATACCTTGAAGACTTTGTTTGGGTCTCGAAAAACTAGGATTTCTGAGCTGTGGATGATGGAGTGCATGTCTTCCATGGGCGTAATTGTAGAATACCTAATGGTGAGTCTTTCTTTTCATACATCAGTTGTATTGATCTCATCCTTATTGCACTTATTACTAAAGTCCGATTGTTGTATCTCGGATGATCGGTCTTGCAGGGTTCAACAAATTTTTTTTTGAGTTCAGACTCCACGTGCAAAATGGTCATCAAACATGTGAACAATAGCCACGAACCCCGAGAAGTTGCCACTCTTTTGTGCTATGAGCCTATCTACCGCCATAAAATCCCCCACCGTGCAGAATAGCTCAAACAGGTAGCTCCTCCTGCACTCTGAATTTGGGAACCTATTTAATAGGCTCGATGCTCTAACTCGGACAACCTCAACCAAGAACTTGACGAGAGGGTTGTCGAGCTTGCTCGCGAACTAGCTTAGCAAGAGCACGAAGAAACAAGCTCTAGCACCACCAGCGGTTCTAGCTCAGTTGAAATTTCAAGTAGTGAACTCATTGCTTCCATAGCCGCGCTATAGAGTGAAGAAGAGGTTGAGCCGAAAGTTGCATAACAAGCCAAAGAGGAGGAACAACTAATGATCTCGGGTGGTCACCTTGCTGTAGTTGTCCCCATTCTAGTGGTCATCTCAAACGACGAGTCCCCCATCGTACTCGAGGTTGGAAAAGAAGAGGTTGAGCATTCATTCATCAGCAGAGAAGAGGTGGCCTCGTGTTCGGATGTAGACATGCTGCCGAAGCCATTAAGTTCGATGATCCCGACAAACCAATCCAAAAAACACCCAAGGCCTGAGCTCCTTCTCATGGTTCCGTACCTACTCCTGCTCCTGCTCTAATAGCGTCGAGCTCGCACTCCTTCCCATGTCTAAAAAAAGATAAGGAGAATGTTGTTGACGTTGGCAACTCCCAAAAAAGACGAAGCTGGGTAGGGGCCAGCTCGATGGGCACCTTTTCATCAACCCCCACCACAGCCCCCCTTGGGCTCCAGAACTTTCAATTGGAGAGCTCGGCCGCCGAGTTATTGTTGCTTACATAGCCCGGGAGCATGACAATTGCATTGCCTTAGCGCAGGCTGTCATACTCCCCCGGGATGTGGCAAATCTGAATGAGGAAGATGGAGTGATTGCATGCAACCTCAATGTCATGTAGCTCGTTCAATTAAGTATCCAAGGTCGGTCATTTTACTTCTAAAGTTTGAATACTTAGTAATATTTTGTATTGAGCATCCTTTTCTTTTGCAGCCCCCCCCCCCCCCCCCCAAAGGTTCATGGCCAATCTTTAGCGTGAGAAAAACGCTCTGACGAGTTGAAGTGGGCGCAGAAGGAAGTCACCACTCTAAGGGGTGAGCTAAAGAAGACGAAGAAGGAGTTCATTGCTGAGCGTGCAACTCTGGCTTAGGAGCACGTTGCTTCCACTGAGGTTGCTTCCACTGTAATGGAGGAAATTGACGCTGCCCATGCCAAGGTGGATAAAGCTCGGGGGAAATTGGCCGAGCTCCTGAAGGTAGTCCAGGGGCCTATTTACTAGCTGGCAGTGGCGGACCCAAGAATTTGGTTGAGGGGGGGGCAATTTTTTTTTTTATTGAACCTTTCACTAAAAAAAATTTAGGGGAGACAGACCACTAATAAAATAGTAAAAATTATCAGAAAATATATAAAAAATTAAAAAAAAAAATTTTTTGGTTGAGGGGGGGCCAAAAAATCTTTTTTATTGAACCTTTCAGTAAAAAAAATTTAGGGGGGGCAGACCACTAACAAAATAGTAAAAATTAACAGAAAATATATAAAAAATTAAAAAAAAAATTTGATTTTTCAAATGTTAGGGGGGCCGTGGCCCCCGCCCTGCCCCCCGTGGGTCCACCAGTGCTAGATGGTCTTCGACTGCGGCTGGAATAGGGGTGGGTTATACTATGGCCGTGAGGTGGCTAAGGTCTGATCAAATGCATTTCAAAAGGGCAGGATTGCGTGCCTTGTGGAGCTTGGCATGCCCCCAGGTCATCCTACATGGATGGCAATGAAGCCCCATATTGTTTTCTAGGACCCGCCCGAGCCGTACTTGACAATCCTCCTCGTGGACTTCGACGAGGAAGAGTATGCCAACCTTTTGGCATAGGAAGTTGCTAATGACGGGGCCAAGCTGAAAGATGCCGAGGCAGCAAAGGAACGGGAGGCAGAAGTAGATTCTGCCCAGGCTGGGGGACAACCAACATGACAACCCACCCACCACCCACCCCGAGGTGTAAAGTGCCTTATTGCATGTAAGGGGTTTGGTCTTAATTTTTAAACTTTGTAAATATTTTTTTTGGACAGTGTTTATAACTTGTATATAAAAAGATTTTCTTTCCCCAACTTTTTTTGCTGTTACTTTTTCGTTAGCATATTTCTATCTGTTCTGAATGTTGAATACTTTAAGACATTTTGAGCTTGGTACTCAGGTAGCTTGTGAATGCCTTGCATTAGGACGTATCAAGCTCGTGCTTGAGCAGGTCAACGAAGGGTTCTCACTTTCCACACCATGGAATGTTGAAAATGATGGCAGCATGCCCGGTTTAATTACAAATGTGTGAGCATTTTCTGGAAAAACAATGCACGAGGGGGTTGACGCTCGGGTGGAATTCAAGTAGTCTTGCATAAATGGTCTTGGAGGCGCCGGGGATTCATCAGGGACATGGAGTTGAAAACGCATTTGTCCTTCTTCCTCCTGTCCCGCCATGTTATTTTTAGGCATTTAATTCCTTGTAATTACTCCCCCTGTATGATCCCAACACCAAACTGACATGCAATGCCCGAGGATCCTCCCAACTTTTCAATTTTTATATTACAACAAAAGGAAATAAAAAGAATGAAAGAATATACTTACAAACTCTTGTGATAAAAATCACAAGACTTAACCTTGGCGTTTTAGCTCCCCGGCAACGGCACCAAAAATGCTTGTCACTTTCTGCTGTTTATTTTTCTTTTGCAATTCACAAGAGTAGGAATCTTTCAGTTAAGCATAATACTCAGAAGTCCTGAGGTTATTTCTACAGGGAGCTCGATTTTCAAGGTCAAGTACGATGCAAGTAGAAAAAGTGTAAAAATTGTTTGTTTGATGGAGTTTGAAAGATCGATTTGTATCATTGAGTTGTATTAAATATGTTAAGATGGCATGGTCCAAGTGCCTAATTCTTTCTCCCAGCTTAGATGTTCTAATTTCTTCTCTCTTTTTGTACTCAACCAATTATCAAGGCAAAATAATCTTGGTTGGAGAATTTTGCAATAAAGTCTGTGTAATATGTCTAAAGATGTGTCAATTGAAATGAAAATGGATTTGTATGTTATTTAAAACACTTAGAATGCAAGTGATCTAAATAGTATTTGTACCTAAGGATCTTGTTAACAAATAATCAAAGATTTGTGCAATTCAAAGTTTTGATTTTAAAAAGACCATCAATCAATCGTAGACAACATTAAAACCATTTAATATAGAAGAAGAGACTAGTTCATACTAAGGGTTGGAAAAAAAAATAGTTCTTGGACCAAACCTAAATATTTAGTCTTCCATTAACATAGAAGACTTAACCAAGGATAAAAGATAAACCATTAAGCCAAAGACATTAAGAGAAAAAGAAATTCAATTCACCTTAGATAATATTCAAAGCTTAAAATAAAATCAACTTACAACCATTTGAGAGAAAAGCTTCAAGGAAATACAAGTTTTGCCCCTTTCCTTCCTCACACTCTTTCTCTCTAGAAAACTAACCTAAGGATCTCAACAAAACTCCCAAGTGTAAGCTCCTATTCTCTTGTGTCCTTTCAATCAGCCCCCATGCTTGTCTTGCTCAACAACCTCTCTTTGGTTGCTCAACCACTCTCTCACATCTCTCAACCATTCCCTCACTCATAGGATTTCAATATGTCAAAATATCTTGAGAGAAGTGGGTTATAAAACATTAATGTTCAATCAAAAGTGACTTTAGCAGCTACGATTTGACGTGTGTTGGGAGCCCCGAATGGTCCAAGATTTGTCCGACCGGTCGGGATGAAGGTGGTTGATTTGTGCTTCTCCCTCGACCAGTTGAACTCCTGTGTTGGACCTGTTGAACATCTTTAAACCTTCTGATCGTCCTCTGACTTGTCCAGGATTTAATGAACCGATTGGGGTTTGGCTTTTGCTTGATCCTTGACTGGTTGGGCAAGGCTAGACTAATTGAATTTTGTTTCAGCATTCTGTTGCTCCTCCGCCCAGTTGAGCTTATGCTAGACCGGTATAAGCCCGGTCGAGGTCTGGCTTCATCTTGATCCTTGACTGGTTGGGCAAGGCTGGATTGGTTGGATTATCTTCCAATAATCTGTTGTTAAGCTCCGTGCTTAGGCGAACGAGAATCACATCTTGGTAAATATTCAGATAGGAAAATTTTATACTTAGGAAAATTTTTCAAAAGTAGAGTTTTGATATCAAAGTAGGGAACTTCTTAAAGTTGAACTATACACATTTTAGAAACTTGCAAGTCAAAGTCTTGAAATGATTAGACAGTTTGGATAACCAAAGCAGTTACAATCTTTTTGCGAATAAATGTAGAACAAAGATTTAACGTAAAAATTTACAATCTTTCTGAAAAACAAAACAATTTGATATAAAATATGTACAATTTTTTTTTTATAAATGAGCTCGGTAAATAGAAGTTACACTTTAATGATAGAATTTTCTCAAGTTGTTGGAGTTTCAAGGTCTCGGGACTTGCTTGCTCTCCAGATCCTTAAGATGATAAGCACATTTGCCGCCGAGCTTAGTTATCTTGTATGGACCTTCCCAATTGGGTTCGAGCTTCCCGCCCGCCGGGTCCTTGGTATTTCCAACAACTTTGACTCAAAACGAGGTCTCCAACTGAGAATTATGCATGTTGGAATTTTGATTGTATGTCTTGGCTAGCTGTTTTTTGTAGCTTGCCATCCGTATCAGTGCATTTTTTCTTCATTCGTCGGAAAGGTCAAGGTTGCGAGCTAAGACATCTGTGTTGTGATTGTCGTCGTATGCTTCAGTTCATATTATGGGAAAATGACCTCCAACAGGATTATAGCTTCAAAACCAAAAAGTCAAAGAATAAGGCGTTTCATTCATTACTTTCCCCGATGTGGTCCAATAAGCACACAAAACATGCGACAGTTCCTCGACCCATTTGCTTTGGCTTTTACAAGCCTCTTTTTGATTTCGTTGCAGAGTGTTGGAAGAGAACTTACACCTTTTGGCACTTGGGTGTTGAAACAAACCAAACCACAAATAACTCAAAAAATTGGAGGAAGCTCCTGATGTACCTTGGTGGGAGCTTGTCAAACCACTTTAGCACGAGGTCACCCATGCTTGATGGAAAAACCCTGCACATGATGCATCGAGATGATTCTAAAGTGCCATTATCTGCCTAAAACGGCTAATGTGTGACCTCAGGTCTGATTTCCCGTCATACATAGTGAACTTGGGGGAACTAAACTTCTCTGGGGATCCATTCCCTCAATCTTGAGAGCGAATGGGGTTTGGTACCTTGGGAGGAGCTCCTCTTTCAGCGTGGACTTGGCAGTCCTTGTTTCTGACTTCGCAGAGAGGAAGATCTTTGTAGCAGTTGTAACTTTGGTAGTTAGCTTTGCTTGCAAATCCACATCCTCTCATTCTCGTTTGGCATTAAGGGTACGACAAAGGTCCACGCCAAAGGTGGATTAGGTCGGTGGTACCCTTCGTTTTCCCGTAGCCACGTTTTTGCTATCACTTTGGCTCTCAGTCTCAATGTAATAAGAAATGATTTGTTTTTCATTCGAGCTGCCCCG
>BRYF01000015.1:4205000-4207500 GCA_030159135.1 Actinidia polygama | reverse complement strand
GAGTTGTGGATGATGGAGTGCATGTCTTCCATGGGCGTAATGGTAGAATACCTAATGGTGAGTCTTTCTTTTCATACATCAGTTGTATTGACTCATCCTTATTGCACTTATTACTGAAATCTGATTGTTGTATCTCAGATGATCTGTCTTGCAGGGTTCAACAAATATTTTTGAGTTCAGACTCTGCAGTGCAAAATGACCATCAAACATGTGAACAATAGCCATGAACCCCAAGAAGTTGCCACTCTTTTGCATTATGAGTCTATCTATCGCCATAAAGTCCCCCACCGTGCAGAACAGCTCAAACGGATAGCTCTTCCTCCACTCCAAATTTGGGAACCTATTTAACAGACTCGGTGCTCGAACTCAGACAACCTCAACCAAGAACTTGACGAGGGAGTTGTCGAGCTTGCTCACGAACTAGCTTAGCAAGAGCACGAAGAAATAAGCTCTAGCACCAACAGCGGATCTAGCTCACTCGAACTTTCAAGTAGTGAACTTATTGCTTCCATAGCCGCGCTAGAAAGTGAAGAAGAGGTTGAGCCGAAAGTTGCATAACAAGCCAAAGAGGAGGAACAACCAATGATCTCTAGTGGTCACCTTGCTACAGTTTTCCACATTCTAGTGATCATCTCAAATGACGAGTCCCCCGTCATACTCGAGGTTGGAAAAGAAGAGGTTGGGCATTCATTCATCAGCGGAGAAGAGGTGGACTCATGTTCGGATGTCGACATGCTTCCGAAGCCGATTAAGTTCGATGATCTCGACAAATCAATCCAGAAAACACCCAAGGCCTGAGCTCCTTCTCATGGTTCCGCACCTGCACTTGCTCCTGCTCCAATAGCTTCGAGCTCGCACTCCGACCCATGTCCAAAAAAAGATAAGGAAAAGGTTGTTGACGTTGGCAACTCCCATAAAAGATGAAGCTAGGTAGGGGCCAGCTCGATGGGCACTTTTTCATCAACCACCACCACAACCCCTGAGCCTTAGGCTCCAGAACTTTCAATTGGAGAGCTTGGTCGACGAGTTATTGTCGCTTACATAGCCCAGGAGCATGACAATTGCATTGCCTTAGCGCAGGCTGTCATACTCCCCCGGGATGTGGCAGATCTGAATGAGGAAGATGGAGTGACTGCATGCAACCTCAATGTCATGTAGCTCGTTCAATTAAGTATCCAAGGTCGGTCATTTTACTTCTAAAGTTTGAACACTTAGTAATATTTTGTATTGAGCATCCTTTTCTTTTGCAGGCCCCCCAAAGGTTCATGGCCAATCTTTAGCGTGTGAAGAAACGCTTTGACGTGCTGAAGAGGGCGAAGAAGGAAGTCACCATTCTAAAGGGTGAGCTAAAGAAGACAAAGAAGGAGTTCATTGCTGAGTGCGTAACTCTGGCTTAGGAGCTCGTTGCTTCCACCGAGGTTGCTTCCATTGCAGTGGAGGAAATCGCCGCTGCCCATGTCAAGGTGGATAAAGCTCAGGGGAAATTGGCCGAGCTCCTAAAGGTCGCTAGGGGCCTTTTTACTAGTTGGTCTTCGACCACGGATGGAATAGGGTTGGGTTATACTATGCCTGCGAGGTGGCTAAGATCTAATCAAATGCATTTCAAAAGGGCAGGATTGTGTGCCCTGTGGAGCTTGGCATGCCCCTAGGTCATCCTACATGGATGGCAACGAAGCCCCAGATTGTTTTCTATGACCCGCCCGAGCCGTACTTGCCAATCCTCCTCTTGGACTTCGACGAGGAAGAGTATGCCAACCTTTTGGCAGAGGAAGTTGCTAATGGCGGGGCCAAGTTGAAAGATGCCGAGGCAGCAAAGGAACGAGAGGCAGAAGTAGATTCTGTCCAGGCTGGGGACAACCAACATAACATTTGCTACTTCAAACATAGGTCGACCTAACTTCAACTTAGGTCGTCAATTTAGGTCGACCTATCTTAACTTTGGTCGTCCCCAAATCTTTCTGATCAAACTTAGGTCGTCAACTTATGTCGACCTAACTTCACCTTAGGTTGTCAACTCCGGTTGACCTAATATGTTACATTTGCTACTGAATTAGACTTGTAAATTTGGAAATGGTTTTGAGAATGACACGCTAGGATATACCGGAATAAGATGGCTTAGATTAAACCAAGATTAAAAGTCTTAGATGGCAACTACATAACGGTAGGGAATGCCTCCCCTTCGATGGAAGTCCGGAAAGTTGGTTGTTAAAGTCCTAGATGGCAACTACGTGATGGTAGGGAATGCCTCCCCTTCGGTGAAAGTCCGAAAAATTGGCAGCTAAAGTCCTAGATGGCAATGGTATACACGGAAGGCATGTCAAGGCCTACGGTGAAAGTCCGGGAAGTTGACAAACTGTAGAGATGTTAAGGTCCACGATGAAAGCTTGAGGAGTGGTTCAAATGTTGTCTCATGTGCTTGGCACATAATGAGTTTGGTTAGGTATATGGTCCTAGGTGTGTCATTCTAAATGATAAGGGTTTTGCTTTCTGAGAAAAGCTG
>BRYF01000015.1:4185000-4187500 GCA_030159135.1 Actinidia polygama | reverse complement strand
GCTGATGAAGAAGATCTATTAGAACTGTGTCTTCCATTAGGTGAAAAAAATTCCGTATATATTTAACAATTTGGTATATCGTAGAGCTATCTAGTCCAGTTTATATTTCATCCATACAGAGGGTTTTTCTTCGCCCGACAATCATTTCTCGTACATAAGTGTAACAATATGTAACAAGTTCAACTACATGAGCTATCAATGCATAAAGTTTCTTCAGCAGTCTAAGCATACAATAGAAAAAAAATCTTTTAATTTGGATAATACTCCCTTCTTCATGCGTTGAAGGAATCCCATTGATCACCGTGTGAGAGTCAACATTATGATTTGATGCTTCGATCCATAGTAACAAGAACAGCAACACCAATATATACTAGGATAAATTATGGGGGTGACAGAAACATGCATATTGAGGCAAGAGATCTGGTGACATAGGAAGTCGTTGTGGCACCTCTACAACAATTATAGAAAAAATAATACCCCAACAAGTAGTTAAAAGTCACTAGTCTTGCTAACCCTTTTTTCGAAAATGTATTCAGATTGCACCTATAATTACGTAGAGATGGAACTAAACCTAGCTTGCATCATGTCACTTTTTTTATGTTCACGTACTCAACTCTTCAGAACTCAGACCATGGTTTTCCTACAATAAGTGGCAGTTCGCCTTGGTTCACACAACCAAAAACTATTTTTTTCCAAAAATTATTAAAAGGAAACTTATAGCTCTATATACCCCATCTACTGTACAAGCAAGGCTAAATTGATAAAATAAGATTACAATTCCATTTCCTTCACATCGTCTGTGTATTTGTAAAGACACATTTTTTTCAAACCATGCACTATCTCTATATTGTTGATTTGTTGATCTATTCATAAGGGACCTATATTCATAAAGCATCTCTTAAAACAAATCTAATCAACAAAACTAATTCCACCCAAGAATTCCCATTTGCTTTGAAACAGTGACCAGTTGCCTTTTTATATGATGGTTTTCTGGTCATTATATGATAGAAAGATCAGATTTGTAATCAAACTGGACAAAACAAACAAAATTCTCACCACAATTAATGTTTAATTGGCCATTTCACATACATATTTAGTTTTGAATTGCTTTCATATTCTAAAGATAGTATTCCAGAGGACAACACAAGAGAAATTCTCAGGGTTCTACTGCAATATTTTGCAATGTAAAAAATTTTTTGCATGATCATAACTGCATATAGTCTTATTACATATCAACATCCTGAAGAACCATACTGCTATGATCCTATATCTTCAAATTGTGAACATTATATAAGCATTTTAATTTCTTCAAGTCCCCCATCAAGCAAACGTGAAATTCTAAAATGGCAGATTGATTGCAGAGGTATGAGAGCTAATTATGCATGTTTAACAACATTTAAAGCGTTAAAGTAATATGAAGTATAAGAGTTCACAAATGAGAATGCTATGAGAGAGAGAGAGGGCGAAACCTGTAGTAACTCTCTTTCTTTGGCCACCTGAAACACCCCTAAGCATATCGTTTCCAACAAGTGTATCTGAAAACACATGAAGACCAAGCACTTTCAAGACATAATCTGTTGATACTATGTACTCTCCCATCAACAGATAATGCCTGAACAATTAGATTTCGCATAAAAAAATGGATGAATACAACAAATGGAAACTAAATGGACTAGCGAAAAATATAGCTATGGGAAATTAGCAAAAGATTAAGTTTAAAATTACAACCTTCATAAAAGCATCTATTTCAGGACTTGAATGTATATTCCTTTCCTTTATAAACAAGTATGATCCTCCATGTATCCTGAAAATCAAAGTTTAGGAGCTTGCTTAAGTTTAATGAATAAGAAAATAAACAGAAACCAAGTTGAAAAAAATCAAGTTCATTAAATACATTTAAATTGTCGCATATAATTTTCCTTTCAATTAGAAAAAAGAGCCTAGTTGTTAAATAGGTCTGAGAAACATGAATGGTAAAAACAAAGATAATTTTTTATTTTATCATTTTTGCAGATGTACAAATAAATGACTTCATCAATCTACATGGGACAACTATAGCATAATAATTCAAGTAATGAAGTAAAATGTTTTTAATTATAAAAAGATGAATGTGTGTGTGTGTGTGTGTATATATATATATATTGTGCTTTGATTTCTTATATATTCATGTAAAACTGGACAACCCAAGCGACTTACAGTTGATTAGAAAGTAGAAACTAAGAGCTCGAATATTTGCTACAATGGTACCATCTTTTTCCTTTTTCTCACCCACACCCCCACACCCACCCCCCTTCTCGCTCCCTCCTCCTTAGGCTTTGAATATGTGGTTGGGGTATTATATATTTACCATATATTATAACTCTGCTCAAATTTTGAGCAGAACCTTATATAGTTTTATCAAAAAGATTCTGTTAGTTCTAACCTTGTCCACAAAAGGGACCTCCAACCTTTTGACCTTTATTATTATCTGCTATTATTTTTTGAAACACCTCAAAACCTT
>BRYF01000015.1:4070000-4072500 GCA_030159135.1 Actinidia polygama | reverse complement strand
CTCCAGTCAACTGGGACTCCCAATATACACACCATCAAATTGCCATTCTAAGAATTAAAATCTGATCTGTCATTCCATTGAGCTGTACGCATACTCTATGAAAAAGTCTACAGTTTTGTGAGAATGATTAGCTGACTTTCTAGGTGTTAGTAACGTAAGATGTAATTTCCTATTAAAATTAACTTAAGCCATTCAATTCATAGCTTACACATTCATGAATTATTAATTTCAACAGTGACTGAATTCATTCTTCATTCACGCCAAGCCGCCATTAGTGGAAGGAATCCAGGATTCAATGTTTATGACTAATAGATCAACTATGGAAACACTCAGTTGGAAATCTAATTGAAAAGTATAGAGAGAAGAAGATAGAAATTTATATGATTTATATAGACCTAGAAAAGTCTTGGGCCCTAGAGAAATGATAAACGATGTGATGGCTTTTTGGAAGAGAAACGAAATGATAAATTAGTACATCGATGTGATAAATTAGAACTTTCAATAACTAAAGGGAATATTTTGGAATTATTTTCAGAATAATTTATTTTAACGTGATAGTGTTGAACTGTTTTAAAAAAAAAATACAAATTAGATATTTATATTAACTAAATTAGTGATTTAGATTATTTTTTTTTGGTAGTTTTTTCGGTTTATAGAAAGAGTGCTAGAGTTGCTTTTTATTTAAGAGAGAGAGTTTCGAGTGAGAAGTAGAGGCGGGAGTGGCTGTGCAGGGGGAGAAAAGGCAGCTGGATTGGTGGTTCCTCTTGCCGAATTGTTGTTCGACCGCGGTGGTTCCTTCTTCTCCTTTTCCTTTATTTTCTTTTGGTTCTTTCTTCTTATATATGTATGTACAGTATCCTGGCTGTTTGTGTGTGTGTGTGTGTGAGAGAGAGAGAGAGAGAGAGAGCAGGTGTAGGCAGCCATGGGGTCTTGCGGTGGCTCGGTGGTGTGCGTGTGTTTTCGGCTGCAGCTTCATCTTGTGTGGGTGGGGGTTGGTGACACTTGGAAGGATTAGTGATGCATGGCTGAATGATTGGTTTGTGTGTATTGTATGCTACTAGGGTGATTGGGTTGGTTTAGATTGTGTGTGTGTGCATGTGAGTGACGAGTGGGGAACTGGTAGTGTGGGTTTGGATTATTAGAATTGGTTTGATATGGCCATGGTTTTATAATAGACAATAGGTTTAATAATAATAATAATAATAATAATAGTAGTAGTAGTAGTAGTAATTATGTGTGTATATTTTTGTGATTAAGATTAATGGAGTGATATTACACTTTGCATTTGGTGGTCTCATTTTCTGGACCCAAACTCGGTTTAGCATGCTTTGCTATTCTTTCTTAGTCTTTTCTTTCAATCCTATTTACGTTGAGACTTTTATTTGTAGTCGTTTGTTTTTGATACCTACACGTAGCCTTTGCTACATATATTCTTTATCATACGTTGTACTTGTTGAATACTCGTTATTTTTATGACACTATTATTCTGTTGAGACCGTGAAGCGGGACGTGGAATATTTCTGGTGCAGGTGACCTTTTACCACAATGTGATTGTATTGAGACCATTTATATGTGAAAAGTCTAGGGGAAAGATCCAGGAGAGGCTGTGGTGAGACTGACCACTAGAGAAAAAACTCGAGTAAAGCTGTGGTGACTCTAGTGCTCAACGATATAGGGAAAAGACCCCCTGATAAAATCGTGGTGACTCTATTATGGATCGGTTTAGGAAAAAGTCCCGAGTAAAGTCGTGGTGACTCTAAGTGCGTTGTTGGATCCAACGGGTTAAGGTCCTAAGACAATATTTGACATTTGGTATTTTTATGGTTATGGTTCCCACGTTATTGTTATTAAGATATTATCGTTACTGGCTTTGATTATCTCTTGCGATACCTTGTTGAGTTATATATTTTGTGTTGAGACGAGAATTTGAGACCGTTCACTTATGTTCTACTCCTTTGGACACTCAAATTTTTTTTTTTTGATGTATACCCATATTGTAGATATTCTTAATGGTAATGGTAACGGTGGTAGATGCAGAGGTGATCTGGTTGTGTAAGTAGTGTTCTTGGAGGTTGTTGATGGCAATGGTCGTGGGTGGCA
Source organism: Actinidia polygama (assembly GCA_030159135.1). Lineage (NCBI taxonomy): Eukaryota > Viridiplantae > Streptophyta > Magnoliopsida > Ericales > Actinidiaceae > Actinidia > Actinidia polygama. The sequence continues at coordinate 4,070,400 of BRYF01000015.1, read as the reverse complement.
GGGGTTAGAGATAGTGGGTTGTTGGTGGGGGTGGGGGTGAGCGAGACTTAGCTACAACTGGCACAAAAATTATTTAAGGACTCTAGGTTTATAATATTTTAGTTGTCATTGAAATTATGTTTTGTGAGACCGTTGATATGATATTTTCATTATTTCTTGACTTGCCACTAAGAGTTGAAAATACTGTATTTAAGTGGAAACCATCTGATGGGGAAACAAAATCCTCTCTGCTATTAGCAACATGACTCAACTTTTGTATCTTGTGTTGGATACGAACTGCTTAGAAGGAAGCATACCTTCAAGTATGAAGAATTGCTAGAACCTACAAGTCCCAGACCTGGTTTAAAATAAACTCAATAGCACCATAGCCGAGTTTTCTCTTGAATCTCTCATCCCTTTT
>BRYF01000015.1:4062500-4065000 GCA_030159135.1 Actinidia polygama | reverse complement strand
ATATAATTTGAAAATATTATTAACTAATACTACTGTACAATTAAGATTTTTTTAGAAACTTTGACAATTCAGATTTTTTTAGATACTTTTTAAGTATTTGGACATTGACATTCCCGACTTGAAACCAAATTCATTTTTATCTCGATTTCTTTCCCAGTTGATTTATCAATTGATAATTTGAATCTTCCCAAAATTCAAGCTTTCAAAAAATAATTAAACATTATACTTGTAACTTAAGAAGCATGTTTCACATTTACCCATGTTCACAAGGTCCAAGTTGGAGCATAATATACATGTTCTATGTTTTGTTTGAAATGCTGGGGCTATAACAAAGCCGACCCATGTCCTGCTTGTTACTTATCCTATCTACACTGCCATCAACTCCCAAAGCTGGCCCACCAAGCGAAGTATGAGACTAATTGCCATAAAAGGAGTAACAATGACTTCTTGACAAATAGAAAGACGAGTTGGTAATATTATATGAAACGGTCACTTTTTGAGGATGGAGAGAAAACTAGCAATTAGAAGAGCTCAAGTCATGATTATAGTTGAAAACTATAAGAGTTCAATTTACGGAGCAGAAATGGGAGTGAGAGCAGAGCGCAAGTGTCGTTTAAATATTTTCAACACCATGTGAAGGGATAATAATTGTACTTGTCAAGGGTGTATTTTGAAGGTTACAGGAAGTATCATTTTAAGTTAGCAAAGCATACAAGGAAAAAATGTCATTGTATAGTGAGAAAGTGGTTTAACAAGTAACCATTTGTGCAGCAAAAGAGACTTGAGGGAGTGGCCTCGCCCCAAGCAGACTCTTCCATTCTTGGAGTAGCAGCTCAGGGATGAATCCCAAGTTTCACATGTTACTGAGAACCGTATTTACACGTCCATTGGACCATTAGGTACGCGAGCGTGGAAGAGAAGGCAGGTCTCAGGAAAGTAACAAATTGCAGCATGGAAACAGGTTTAGAGTTCTTGGAAAAGATGTTAGTGGATAAAGCCCAATGCCAAATCATGTAGATTCTTATTGTTCTATTTATTTCTCTCCACTTCATATGGGTGCACAATCACAAAGTTAGATGGTTTGCTAGGTAGTTTATCTTGCCCATTTGCTCAAGCATTAGAGTTCCTACTCAAGTAATGCTGCATAAGATGTTCAATGGCTTCATCAAATAGGAACTCTCACGAGAAAAAAAGTCTGGTCCAAGACGAAAAACAAAAAGTTCGGAAACATGTCTAGCCATCAAACTGCTTACCAGTAATGGTTGGAGTTGGGCATATAGTAGTCGTACTCATTCACATAACTAAAATGAACATATACAGAAAAGTTTGGCTTCATGAGCCAAGGTTAAGGAGTTACCCAAGTATGCATTCGCATAAAATAACATTCTAATGGACAGGCATTACTTGTTGATTTCTTAATCAAGCAGATAGTTAGGCTTAGTAATAGCAAACTTGCCAATCAATCTTTCCTAATAGCAAAGTTGCCAATCACCAATTCTCACACGAAAAAGGCAAAAAGGCCAAGACGCACCTAATTTTACAGAGATCACTTCTCGAACTACTGTTTACTATCGTAATCGGTGACCGACCTCGAGTGCTGCACTATGGACCGTCGGATTGAGTTGATTCGGTCCTCCTTATCCTTCTCGGAATCGTCAACGATGTTGTGCTAAAAAATCAAATCACCAATTGTTGGGTAAAATACATGTTACCCTATGTTATTCAGATCAACCACACACACAAGACAATAAAGATTTACGTGATTCGACCAATGATGCCTACGTTAACGTAGAGAAACTAATAATCCACTAATCGATCGCAGGGGATTACAATGACTATAAAGAGAGGAGAATCACACTCCATTCACCTCTCTCTCTCTCTCTCTCAATTCTCTCTCATAATCTCTCTCTCTCTAGCCTCTCTCTCAGCACAAGCACACATCACATAAGTTTCAGTACCCTACCCTCCCTTTTATAGTTATGTAATTGTTATCATATTCTATCTAGGAAACCATATCATAACTCAAGATTAACTCTTCAAGAGATAATCATTTCAAGAGTTCTAGTTAACTCGAGAATTTCACTTCCACGTGAATATTCCATGTGATCCAACTAGGCTTGAGCCCAAGTATGCACGCTCGACTCAACAATCTCCCCCTCCATCCCACTGGAAGATAATCCGACCTCTTCAAGTTGTCAATCATGATAGCTTTTGGTCCAACTCCCCTATAATATCTGCAAGACAACATCCAAGAGATCTCCCCCTCATTAACGGGCTACTCCACTTCCCATTGAAGTGTATGCACCTCCATACCGAAGTGGCAGCACCTTCTCACCGAGGTGCCCAACACCCTCTCACCGGAGTACAGTGTACTTTGCGAGTTGTCATGGCTCCATCTCTCATCTCTTGTGCACACAACTGGAGAGATCACTGTCACTAATCAAATCTAGAGCGAAAGAGACTCATTTCGGTATCGTTGTGCACGTCGTTATACAGCTCT
>BRYF01000015.1:4045000-4047500 GCA_030159135.1 Actinidia polygama | reverse complement strand
GTAAGCGGTCTAGCCATTTTATCATGTGAGAGAAATGCCGGTGAAGTCTATAATACCATCGGTTTGCGACGAATCTTTCTTAAGGAGACTGTGTTTGCAGAACTTAGTTCGTAATTATGTTTGTATCTCATTCTTGTTTTCTATTTTGTAATTGTATATTTAATCTTACTTGTATACAATTGCTATTAATAGAAATTGTTCTTTGGAACTCTATGTTTGTCATAATTTTTCCTTACACAATGTTCAATTGATTGAGCCTTTATGCTCAACTGGTCGAATGCAATCAGAAGCCTAAAACATAAATTCTCAACTAGTCGAGTTCAATCCTTAACCGGTAAAATGTAAGCAAAAGCCTAAAACATAAATTCTCAATCGGTCGAGCTCAATCTCTAACGAATCGAACTGGGAAGTAGAGGAGGAACATGGTAATCCTTCAAACGATTGAATTTTCTGCTCAACCGATCAAACTTGGAGGAAACCCAGCTATGAAGGAAGTAGGCCCAACCGGTTGGGCCTATTATTCAACCGGTCGAAGAAGGCGGCAAACCCTCAAATTCAACATAGAAAGCTAGTTTTCAAGGGTGTTTTAGTTCTTTCACTCCTAGAACTTCCAATGCCTATATATATGAAGAAAATCTCAACATTGAGAGGAGCTGGGGAGTCGAAGACACTTTGTTTTGGGGGGTATTCCCCCACTTTCTTACTACTTTAATATATTTTTCTTTTTCAAATTCTTAGTTTGAAATGGATAAAAATTAGATCAGGAGTTAGAGACTTAGAGAGGAGAAAGAAGATTACTTGTTTTGAAGTTAAAGCTTGTAATTCTTGTTATGCTTTTGCAATAATTCAAATGGTTATAAGTTTACTTGGGTTTTAATTTTAATTTTGATTATGCTATTGAATTCTCATTCTTTCATTCTTATTGTTTATTAATTTAGTTTAATGGCCAGTGACTCATTTGTGTTTGAGTTTTTCTCACCCATAGAAGGATAGATCCATTGGCTTGGTCCAATGACTACGTCTTCCTCCAAATCTTAGCATGAATTTACTTCTTCTATTCCTTTAAATGGTTTCAATACTTGTTGTAGGTTGATTAATGGTCTTCTTAAGATCAAAACTTAGAGTTGTATACATCTTTGATTATTTGTCAACAAATTTATTTGGTACAAGTAATACTTATATCTCTTACACTCTAAGTGTTTAAAACATTGTATAAAGTCATTATTAATATCCTAAATACACTTATAGATACAAAATATATTTTTTATTACAGAATATTTCAACCAATATCATCATGTCTGAAGCTTTGGTTGAATACAAAAAGAGAAAAAAAAATGGAACGTCTAAGCTAGGGAAAGAATAGGTATTTGGACTACGTCATTTTACATTTACAGTTTATATTTTATCTATATAATTTCTCAAAAATCTCAAAATAATCATTTTTACAATTCATTTACATGCTACAAAACTTAATTTTGCATTTCTAACTCCATGTGGATATAACCTTGGGACTCTCGAGTATTATATTGCATTGATAGATTCTTATGCTTAGAAACTACCTACAATAGTTAGATAGCATCGGATCATAGCAAGCATAGACCATCATAGCTTGGGAAATACAGATATAGTTTGTTATTGTAATTTTAAGTAAGTTACCCCACATTAAATGCTTAATTGGGTCATTGCACTTGGACAAAAAAAAATAGACTACATGGAAATTATTTTATTTTTAGAAAAGTTATAAATACACATTTGTACAAAACTATTTTACATAAGTTATGTGGACCCTACACACTATTGTGCAGATAATGCATTTTGTGAGTGAACACTGTATACTCACATGTAGTGGTACTTTTATTTTTCTGGGTCTCACACATATGAGTATGCACTGTACATTATGCATGAACATTGTATATTCACATGTGGTAGAACTCGCATTTTTATAGATTCCAAACATGTGAGTATGGACGACACAAAATGCACTATCTCTTATGTATGGACTGCACAAAATGCACTATCTCTTATCTTTTTTATTGTGCAGGTATCACAAGAAGTTTTGTACAAGTGTGTGTGCATATGTGTGTTAGTGGTATTACTATTCTATTTTTAGTCCATCTTCTTATATTATGTTTTTCTTTTATAATTTTTTTAATTAAATTACCCCTCAAGTCCCTATTATTACTTCTTCCTCCCCCATCTGTTCCATCCCTATGTTCACCTATCCCTAGGCCAAACCCAGCCACCACCAACTGGCACCTTTCACCTCCCAATCATATCCCTTTCTCCTAGTGCCACCACCACCACCACTACCATTTTCCCATCACCGCCAACACCAATCCCTTCTTCCACCGTCCTATCCCTTCTAGATCACTTGCATGCGCACACAAGAAAATAATAGTGGATGGTGGCAAGGGGTCATGCCCCAAATTGGGGAGCGTGATCGACCATGAACCAACTATTGGATCACGAAGCCTAACAATAACTAACCAACAAAAATCAT
>BRYF01000015.1:4037500-4040000 GCA_030159135.1 Actinidia polygama | reverse complement strand
GAGAAAGAAAGAGGACGGAGTCTATCTTCTCTACTATGAGGTGGGTGTGGAGCTTCATAATATTATTACGAGAGTATTTTGGTAATTTTTTACAGACATGTAATTCTAGCTATATATTATAGTGCTGGGCATATTTCGATATAACTTGTATTCTTCATCTCTCTCTATACATATATATCTATATATATATATATATATAGTGAAACAACTGCAAAATGAACATATTGAGTGGACAATGTATATCTTGTGTTTGCGTGTGATAGGTTTTTTCATTTTTTATTTTCTTCATTTGTATCTCTTAAATTTTGTGTTAGGGTTTTGCAATTCTGAAGAGTTTGTTCACTTACTTGATAAATAAACGAACATTACTCTTATTTATAATTTGTTAAAATTATGTGATTTAGTGCTTTAAGTGAGACCCACGTTACTTTAAGTGAAACTCACGTTCATGTGTATTTAAAACTATTAAGGTCATTCGAATTTTGGATTTATAGAGAGAGAAAGGAAAAGAGATTTCGAAACCTACATTTTATTCTTCTATTAATCCCATGCTTGTTTTTTTCTCTTATAAGGTCATTATAGCAAATATCCAGTCACAAGGAAAATGTTTTTTTTTTTTGGCAGATTGATATTTATATGAACTTAGCAAAAAAATATAAAAATACGTGCAGCAGTCTCATTCGATAAAAATTAAAGAATAATAGTATACAAACAAACACATTTTATAAAAAAAATTAATCTAGTCACATGAATTATCCTTATCATATCACTCCCACTTTAAATTTTAAAGTGCAATCACTTCCTGACACATTAATCACTAAGAAAAAATTATAAATTTTGTTAATTTGTATAGCAATTTCCAAAACGAAAACCCACAAGGAATATATATAGATGATTACAAACATGTCATGTGGGAACCTTTTTCCAATAAAAAGTAAACATACCTAATTCATCGCCTGGGTATTATCAAAGCTAGCTCACTTATTCTTCTCTCTAATAATACGCAAGAGGACTATAGCTAGAGATGATTAGAGATAACCAAACACATTCAATTATTTGCTTTTCCATTTTCCCTTTTTGCTGCTACCAGAGTTGGAGAGCATAGATCATTTTTAACAAAATCTTGGTAAAATTTTGTACAAGTGGCAATTAGTGTGCAAACAAGATAGAAAGGTTTCATTTTACCTTTCAAAAAAACCTTACAAACAGAAAAATATTTACTCACTTGGTTTATTAAATGATGTCATGGAAATCAATAACAAATTCAGGTATCATTGGATTATCACCATACACATTTCAGTAAGGGTCGTTAATGGGCCGGCCTAGTCCATTTTTTGTCGGGTTCTGGTCGGGCTCGATGGATTTTAATTTTTTAACTAAATCTTGGTAAAATTTTGTACAAGTGGCAATTAGTGTGCAAACAAGATAGAAAGGTTTCATTTTACCTTTCAAAAAAACCTTACAAACAGAAAAATATTTACTCACTTGGTTTATTAAATGATGTCATGAAAATCACATTTGGATAACAAATTCAGGTATCATTTGATTAACATCATACACATTTCAGTAAGGGTCGTCAATGGGCCGGCCTAGCCCATTTTTTGTCAGGTTCTGGACGGGCTCGATGGGTTTTGATTTGTCAAAAAGATAAGGCCCAAGCTCTGTCCATGGGTTTTAATGGGTCTGGACCTACGGGCCGAGACAGTCTTTTAAATAATTTTTTTAAACAATATCAAAGATGAAGAAATTAATACGTAATTACATGAAATGATCCATATATATTAATTCTTTATATATAAAATATTATAAAAAATAACGCCATCGAGGTAGGTCATAGGCCGGGCCACGGACTTCAAAATTGAACCTAGGCCCAACCTATACTATCCTGGGCTTGGACTCTCTGGGCTACGGACCGAGTTAAAGTCCGCCGGACCGAATCGAGCCATGAACCGCGAGCTTTTTAATGACCTTTACATTTTAGCATGAGGTCCACTAATTAATGTGATCGGGTGTTTTACACGTATTGACTTCACATCAGATGGTACCCTAATATTTGCTGCAGTGTGAACAACTACTTTTCATCTTGTAAATTGTATTAAAGTGTTTGTCAACTTTTGCCGTTAAAAACAAACTTTTAACAAGTTCAATTACAATAAACATCCATGTAACGTGTAAATATAATCACCATAACATTAACATATTTTTACTTTACCTCAAGTATTTTCTCTTACGATGTCATTTGTTGAAAGCTGTAAACAATATTAATTACATGGTACTCTAGAACTATTGAACGATTACTCATGTAGAACAACCATTCATTAAAGTTTCAACCGGTATTTTAAAAATCGGACCGTTGAGCAAACCAGAAAAGAGGCCGGGTCACTGGTTTAATCGTCGGGTCAACCGTTATTGACTCATGATGTTATAGTTATGTCATAAATTTATTTATTATTAATAATAAAATATATCTTATTTTTCTACACTAGTTTTTATACTTAAA
>BRYF01000015.1:4027500-4030000 GCA_030159135.1 Actinidia polygama | reverse complement strand
TGCACTCTTTTTATAGTTGTGGACTTGGATATTTTTCTTATGATGTTTGTTTGTTTTTGCTGATTCGGAACAGAGCTGAAGAGTACTTCAAGCGAGCGGTTAGGGTGGAGCCACCGGACGCGGAGGCGCTGAGCAAGTACGCCACTTTCTTGTGGCAGGCGAGGAAGGACTTGTGGGCCGCAGAGGAGACGTACTTGGAGGCCATCTCTGCCGACCCCACCAATTCCTACTACGCTGCTAACTATGCCCACTTTTTATGGAACACCGGTGGCGAGGACACGTGCTTTCCCATCGACACAAACACCAACTATGCGTAACAAAAAAGAAGAAAAAGAGAAAACACAACAACTCCATCTCTTGTTCATGGATTTGGGGATGCTGCGGGGAGGCTCCTTGCAGAGAGTGTGCGACGTCGTTTTATATCTAAAAATGTATTGCACCAAAACGACGTTGTTTTGGGGTTGAATTTTTTAATATAAAACGATATCGTTTTGACTCTCCGCAACCCTACAGGGAGCCCCCTCCCCGCAGAAATCCCAAACCCCTTGTTCATCCGCCCACATCACTTAGAATTTTGTTATTTATTATTACCATGGTAATAAAATTACAACTTTAAAAGAAGGTTCAATTGTGTCTGCCGTGGTCCACTCTGATAATTTGATCCGTTCAAAAGTGTTGATGAGTTAACTATGGAAAAGATCAGAGTGATTTTGATAATTGTAGACCAACGATTTTTGTGTATTTGTGGTATGCTTTTGAAATTATAGTTGTTCACTTTAAGAAAAAAGAAACAATATAATTTTGCATCTATGATTAGCGATCACTCTAATTGTATGCACAAAAAAAATACCTAAACGATTATTAATTCATGGTGTTTGGAAAGGGGAAAGGGAAACCACGGTGACCGAGAACCGGTAGAGTCTGTGATTTTGGGGCTTTTGGAGTGTTTGCCTTTCGGAATCGAGATGGTGTTTTTTCCTTTCGGCCCTCTGGGCTTTAGCAATTGCATAGTTTATTTTAAGTATTTGTTGTTTATTATTGTGACGCAATCACGTGGCAGAAATTGTAATTAAGTTTTTGTTCGTATATAAAATGTCATTTCGAATTTCAGCAACATGATATGAAAATATTTCATATGCATATGTGGCCAAGTCATTGCGCTCATATGATATAAGAATAATAATATTATGTTACGATTCTTAGGCTAGCTTGGCCTAACTTTTCTTTTAAAATTTTTAGCTGTTTTAGTTTTTGAGTTATTTTGTTTTTAGTATTTTTTTTATCGCTTTATTAAAATATTATAATTTTTTGTATAATTTTTTGATTTCTTTTAATGAAAGAAATCTAAAAATATAATTTTTTGTTCAAATTTTAAAAAAATTCCACTAAATAATGAAGATCTCGCTAATTTGTTGAGTAAAAAGTTTAGACAAAATACTCGCAAACCAAAACAACTGATTTTTTTTTAAAAATGTTAGGCCAAACTAGGCCTTTATTTATTTATTTATTAACCACAGATTATCCAAGGCAGGCTAGACTAATCTTTGTGACCTGTGGCAGCTAGCCCTTCGCATCACATGATGTAAACGCAGATATGCGACGCAACAGTCATGAATCGAAAGAGGGACCTCCGAGTGTTATCTCACATCTGGACTCTCGCTCTTTGCCACTACGCCATGTGTCCGGGGCACTAGGCCTTTATTTTCACATTGGTTAAATGTGGATTTGAACAACATTTCCTAATTTTCCTAACAAGGATTTTATCATCGTTTTAAATCAATGCTTAGCTGAATGGTGGTGATTAGTTCTATATTTTGAAAATTCTATATGAGCAAAGATTCAGGTTAACCAGGAATTCTGAGTTTGGCTTCTCTCTGGTCCAGGTTTGGGATGGAGCTCCAATCTGACCATCAAATTGTTACACGTAAGTCGTCGCTTTTGAAGATGAAAGGTCCAAATTTGACCATTACTATCAAGGACATAGCTTCTTTGAAATGCAAGTTACTATCAAGGACTATACCATGCAGTTTAAGTATTTTGGGTCTCATTTTAATGATTTAAATTGGTCATAATTATAGACTTTGTTGTGAATATCTGCTGTAAAAAATTATGTTGATCGGATACAGTTTAGTAATTGTTCAGTCCTGTTTTATAACTTTATAAATGAGTGTGTCAAATAAGATTATACACATTTATCTTTACATAAATTGTTATTGATCAACCATTAATCTTTATTCGATCAAGTTGATTTTTTATAATAATATAGTTCTCGATGAGTTCTACAATATAAATGGTTCAATTCATCAGAATTAATCTAAAACTAGGCTTAAAATACTTAGAGTTGCATCAATACAACCCAAACAAACTTCACATAAGCCTGGTCCTACTATGAATCAAGAATCTAAACAGATTTTAATCTGACCTAATATATTTACATGGATTAGTAAACAGACAAAATCTTGACCATTAATTTGCAAATAATATATATATCAATGTGTCT
>BRYF01000015.1:4015000-4022500 GCA_030159135.1 Actinidia polygama | reverse complement strand
GAACCTCAAATTTTGACAAGCAGATTAACGAAGCCGAGTTAAGACTTAATCTTGATCTCCTTGATGAAAGGAGGGAACGAACTGAGGTATACCAAGATGCCTATAAGCACCAGGTGGCCAAATACTATAACCGGAGAGTCAAGTACAGATCTTTCTTGCCTGGTGACTTAGTATTGAGGAAGGTCACTCTTTCTACAAAGAAGCTGAATGCTGGGAAGCTCGGTCCTACATGGGAAGGTCTCTACAAAGTTGTCAAAGTGTCTAGGGCGGGAACGTATTGGCTAAAGGACATGAGTGGGAAGGCACTATCTCACCCCTGGAACGCCGAACACTTAAAAAAATATTACCACTAATATCTCTGATCGCCATATGTCGAAGTTCACCTACTCGGCAGGAGGTCTCCAAAATCTAGCTAGGTCTCCATGTATTTATGATTTTTATCGCCAAAAGCATGTTCACCAATCCCTTAATGATTGTTGTTATTTCAATAAAATCACATTTCTCTAATTCAATTCAATCCTTGTGTATCTCTAGAGTTCTCCAGTGGATGATAACGCTAATTTCAAAAAATTTATTCGCCAAAAGCTCATGTGATTAAGATTGCCAATTCCTATAAGTTTAAAGTTATTTTGATAAATTACCAAATTCTCCAAATTCAAGTTTGATTATCTTTCCATAAGTTCTGACCTCGCCTAAATGAATGATGTCACCTATTTCATCGAAGTAAATCAGTAAGATGGGACTTAATCTATTTGCCTAACTATTAGCCACACTGTTAGATTTTAATCGCCACTTTCAAAAGTTTCAATCCGTCATTAAATTGCCAGTTTTGGATCAGTGTCGCCAATATCAAGATTGCCCTTATTGCTTATTTGATAAATTTGCAAAATATTTGCCAAGGCATCTTGATCGCCAGAGGTTCTCCATTTTATAAGATGAAATCATTACAAATTTGATGTCGCCTATCCCTCTACTATCAACCATCATAATTAAAGGGTTGATCGCCTAAGTGGAGGTCGCCAATATTATCTTTTGTCTCCAAACTAACATGCCGAGTACTTTGCCGAGATTAAAGGCATTAAACTTGCCAAACAATTTTGTTCGCCAAAAGTTCAATAAATTAACTTCGCCAAGTTTATATCGCCAACCTGCTGAGGTATAATGTCGCCAATATAAACATGTATTATGCTACTGGATAGAAATTATAAGGAGGGAACAGGAGGAAATAAAGGATTTTCATTCATTAAGTAGAAGGATTACAGCTTGCCATTACATAGAAAAGGAAAAAAGATAAATTACAAGTGTTTAAGGAGAGAGGGGCTTGACATCGCTATTCTTATCCTCCTCCTCCTCCTCTTTCTCCTCTTCTCCTCCTCAAGTAGGTCGTGATTGATCCCCATTTCCAGGATGTCAAGTTCGGGGTGGAGGCGGCTGATTTACCTTTTGTAAAAGTCAAATCCCTTGACAAAATACTTGGAAGCAGTAGCCTCAACTGCCTTCTGGAGATCATCCGAGGATTTGAACTCCTCAATGGCAAGCCTCTTGGAACGAGCTTCATTACTCCTCAGTTCAGTCACCACCACCTCCAACTTTGCCAACTTCTCAGCAATGGCCACCCGATCGTCCCTCGCCTTTGTCAGTTCCTCGACAGTTTGTTGCTCTCAAACTTTGAGCTTGGCCAGTTGCTTGTTCAGCTCTGCAATTGAATTTTGGGCACGAGTCATCTCGCCCTCGAGAAAGGCAGCCTGACCTTGTTGTAGGGTCACTTCGTCCCTCATTTCACGACCACGACTGGAGAGGAAAGATCCGACCACGATCGCCTAAAAAAAATAGATTCAACAAGTTTTTAAGATCGCCTTGAAGACAATGAGGATACAGGAGTACGAGCTAAGTATAAATTCAAACAGTTACCTGACCAAGAATGTGGAAGAACTTGGAAATCACCCGGTCAAATTTTAGTTTTTCCACATCTTCCTTGTCGAAGGGTGGAATCACACTCTCAATTGATGAGGGGTAAATCCTCAATTCATTGGTCCAAGTTCTCAATCTCGCCACAACGTATCACGCGATGTCTCAACAGTTCTTATCTTGCCCCATCAGATGAGTTCTCCCAATCTCTCGTCACCTCGCCATTCACCATAACATTGAGACAATACGGACATGATCTTATCTCCACTTGATGCTCGAATTGCCAATGGGACTATCTCGCCGGCGTGTGAACTCCATCTCCATGAGACTTCTTCTCCCCCACGTCGCCTATAATCATGGTATACTCTTCATATGGTATTATTCTACTAACACTCCGGTATCCTTGGGATATCCTTTGATACTTAGCCATTTGAGGATTTTGCCATGATCTCCTCACATGTACTCCATTCTCCATCTATAAAAATGTCGCTCCCCCATCATTAAAAGGTACATGCCTAAACCTTGCTTACACACTCTGAGAGCTCTTATGATGTGCTTTGTCTAGATTATTTGTCTTGTTCTGATCTCCACGTCGAAGGGATTTTGAGCGGCTTCGCCCCGACCGATAACGTTTGTTCGCTTGCCCATGTCGTGCAGACCATTTTTGAGGTCCAATGCCGAGGTCACGAGCAATTTTGACTATTGGTTGCTCGCTCCCAAAATCCTACCACAACAGTGTCCTTGTTGGGGTTTTGGGTGGTAGTGGTGGTGGTAGTGGTTTGGCAATGGTGGGTTGCGAAATGGTTGTCGGGTAATGGTGGTGGTTAGGCAGTGGGTTGGAAAAATAGAGGGTTAGGGTAAAGGATAGAAAGTGGGAGGGTTAGGCCCTTAGGTTAGAAGGTGGGCGTGGGATTGGAAAGGTGGGTATGGGTAAGGGTACATAGGCGCCACATGTTATTTTTCATTAAAAAATAAGATGAAGTTAATGATTGGTCTTAATTTGCAAACGATTTAATAGGCTAAGGTTGAAAGTGGAAAATTGTTTTTTCAAGGGCAAGTGCGAAGCGGTCAATACTTTAAGGGGAAAAGTGTCATTTACCCAATTATTTTTTCCTTATTCAAAAATTTGTCTAATTTTCCCAAATTATGCACCACTCCCACTGTAATAACTCTGAATATGTGGATTTTAAGAGATTCTGTGTTAAATTTAAAACAAAAATAGAATATGTTTAAGCATAGGTGGGTTGTGAAACTTTAAGGGAAAGGGAAATTAGACGTAGAAGAGATGCATATTTTGTACAACTATAACAATTAGCATGAATGATTTCAAATCACTCATTTTAATTAGTGATTTCAAAATTCATAATAATAAAACTCTTAAAGTCAATATCGAAATCCTTATGGCTACTACCGGATCAAAATATAATCTATCTATATGCTCCCTCCGTCCCTTTTTAACCGTCCAATATTTCTTTTTTTACTATCTCTAAATAATTGTTCACCTTCTATTTTTGATAAATAAAATTTACTAGAATTCCCTTTTTACTTTTCCCGTCTTAAATTAAAATAATAAGGTTAAAGCTCCAAGTTTTAAAATGTACAATAAAAAAATAAACAATAAATGTATTGAAAGTTGAACATTTCATTATATTTTCAAAAAATAAAAAGCCACACATAAAAGTGAATATACATTGAAGGGCAAATTAAAAAAGTTAAACAGTTTATTAATAAGTTAAATTCCCTAAAAGAGACAAATAAAAGGAAAGGAGAGGAGGGAGTATTATACAAAGGTTGAGACTTTTCTGTAATCTAAAATGCTTGAACTACTGCATTTTGGACTGCTGAAAAGTTGTGTCAATTGTACAAAAGGGTCTTTTTGTAAAGAAACGTTTTAAGTTTGTGATGATTAAAATGTAGTGGTTGGATGATATAGATTTGTCCGTGCATACTAATGGAGCCTCATACACATGGTTCAAATTTTCAAGACCATTGAAAAATCGTTTTGGCTATTTCTCGAAGTCAGTAAAACGTAAAAATTACTTAAATATTTCAATGAGGAGGAGCAACTTTATTCTATAATATAATTATAAAATGTTTTCAGGAAAGTTTGCTACATTGACTAGCAAAGTTTTGTGTTCAAAACCAAAAAGACTTCTACTCCATACTTACTCGGGGAATTTTTATGGATTGTGTTGGAAAATGTGTGTTCTTTTGTTTTTTTTTTTTAAAACAGAAAGTTTAGATAGAAATTTTAAATATTTGAAGTGCATAAAGAGGCGACAATAAATAATTAAAATGTAAATAACACAATTTACAGAATTTTTATTGGCTAAGGCCTGAATTTAATTTAATGTCCTTAAGTCATTTACGACCCGTACTTAGTACTTACGAAATATGCCGTATGACTCCCATGATACAACAAGTTCGATCTTCGGATAGTAGTACTCCAAATCAAAAGATCACGACGAGCCTTCAAGTGTTTTCTCTCTCTCAAATGAATACTAAAGATGATGGATGATCTTAACACTGATGGATGATCTTAACACTTTCTAACTCTGCTTAGAATAATTTTTGAATTAATGAAGAATGCTGAATGGTGGTGGAATTTATAGAAGTCTTTCCACCTCTTAGAAGAGATAGGGTATCTTTCTAGAGGGTCACTTCTTTTTGGAAAGGTACATATTTGGCCAAAATTGCATTTATTCGGTCAAATAGATACTTACAGGAACCTTTTCGCATAAATTGACAATTCACAATTGTTCCCATATTAAACGAAAAAATTCCAAAAATAAATCATAATTTCTAACTGTTTAAAAATTAAAATAATTGAATAATTTTTTTTCAAAATTAATATTCAATTAAGTCTAAGCCCAAGCCCAAAAACTTAGTTTGGGACAAATGAATACATTAAATTCATCTACTCATTTAGGAGAACATGAATCAATCATTTTTCATCTAATTTAGTGTATGGAACTTAATGAAATTTAGGCCCAAAGTTTGTACACAACGCATTGTAAAAAATTCAACTTCTAACGTATTGAACTTAAAGAGTTTGGGGTATGCGTTGTGTTCATAGGCATAGCACAGTGATGCCCTTATTGTGTGGATCATCCCGGGCCAAAAATTGTGATTAGAACTGTTTGTTTTATAAGATTCGATGAGTACTAGATCACGCAAAAAATTAGGTTGATCGGAGACTGGAAGTCATGTAGTCGATTATATGTGTGTTACAATTTGCTCTTAAAATCGCACTATCTATTTTTTAAAGATAAACATAATCTGATCATGAGGCTATAAATGTCAAATTAACTTGACTTTTTTTGAATGATCTAGATCTACTTGTCTAGCTCTACGATATGAACAGTTCAAAACATACCATTAACACGCAAAATAAGACTAAAATCATAAGAGTAACACGACACACTTACCCCCAAAATATCGATGTTATGTCATTGTCCAAATTAAGGACAGCACATAGTTTTTATTTTAGCGCGGTGATATGCATATAAAACGAAAAATTCATAACTTATGCATGAAATAAAATAGTTATTTCATAATTAGAATGACGAACCTATATAGTTTGAATATATTCGTAGCTAACATTACTATAAAACTAGAGTTTTTCTGAAAACTTTGAGGTGACGATAACCCCAACCACCTTTTTGTGTCCATCCTTGGTCCTAACATTAGAGTGGATAAAACATTGAGATTTTGATATGAAACTTGTAGAATCTAAAACAAGATAACGAATAAATCTATACTATATATAAAACATTGAGATTTTGATATGAAACTTGTAGAATCTAAAACAAGATAACGAATAAATCTATACTATATATAAAACATTGAGATTTTGATATGAAACTTGTAGAATCTAAAACAAGATAACGAATAAATCTATACTATATACTATACACAGGTCTTTTTAGGAAGGGCCCTCTAAGAGTTCCAAAACCTCGTAGAAACTTTTTTTAATTTTTTATTTTGAAAACAATAATAAAATACCCTATTGGTTTGTTCACTTAAGATAAACGTTTAAAACTTAAATTTGAAAAAAACCATGATAAGATTGGCTAGCTTATCTAAACATATAAAATAAAATTTAAAAATGTGATTATGTATATCTTGATTTGATTTTCACAAATAAACTCTGTTTACCAAACTATCATACTAATAGAGAAGATTTGATAAGATTCCCAATTATCAATAGTAATATATTCACTAATTGAAACTCATAGTCTCAGATTCTCAACAATAGATACAAAAGGTATGTTTGCTATTTTGTTCCCTTTTTTTCAAATTATTTTTAGTCCCTTTCTATAATTTTTTACTTCATAAACTGATAATTCGTGTTAATCTGATACAACTTGAGCAGGAAACGTGGTGGGTACTTATGTTGATTTATTTGTTACATATACTAATTAGAAGAAGTATTAAATTTTAAATAATTATGTTTTTATAAGGGGACAAAATATACAATCCAAGAATCTGGCTTTGCTAGGGTGGAGTTCTCCGTCTAGCTACTGCTACAAAACAAGCTCGGGGATCCTCCATGTCAGAGCTCGGTGTAGCCACCACCGGAGACAACCTCTGTCCGAGTTAAGGCCACCATTACTTTCGAACTTTCGTTGTTCAGTAAGCTCGGAATAATAACCGTGCTGAAACTAGGACGAGAGGCAATGGCCGGCCAATCCCGAGGGATGGCAGGAGACATAGGGTGGCTTGCACGTCAAAGTTCCTTCTGACAGCCTCCACGCTTGGATGGAGACGTCGGCTGCATGATGACCAGCCAGGCCATAGGGGCATGACTGGGTCAGCCGCCTACTCACTGACACAATGCTCAACGTGCATGATCATGGGCCGAGCTGCAATCTGTCCGAAGATAAGACAGCTAGCGCATCGAGACACGCGCCAGGCTAGGCTATAAAAGGAGAACTATTGTTCTCACAAAGATACGCAATTTTTACCATCCAGAACATATACTCTACATTCATACATCTTCTCCGGTCATCTAACATGACCGTCAAAGAGCCATTTTTTCAGAAGCAGCTCTAGCGGCCGATCTCACTGTTTCTGTGCTGCAGCTAGGACATCTCCGCGCTACCAACTTGGTACTAACTCTCTTTGCCACCGCAGGACCACCGTGAGTATCTATCTTCAATTTTTCTTTTATCATTCATCAAACCTACACCCCACAGTTTTATTTTCTGTTTTTTCTTTGTATAGATTATGGTCTTATAAATATAAAAGACTCTCAATGATGGTAAAAAACTTTAATAATGGGATGAAAGACTTTTCTGAGTAGAGCTAATGACTTGACCAGTTTGTTTTACCAGTTTGTTTTACCATGCTTTTGGAATATAATTTTTTTTACTTTTTTAATCATAATAATTGGGTGTGATTCTAACCCGCTCTTGATTGAGCTTGATGCCAACAATGATTTTGCCAAATTATGAGATTGGATGCAAGATTTTAATTTTGAAAAGAAAAACTTGTACTTCTATAATATAAGAAATTTATAACATACCCATGTAATATAATTTCAATTCCATCCCTGCATGTTTGTCAACTCATGTTCTTGCATTTTGAATT
>BRYF01000015.1:3992500-3995000 GCA_030159135.1 Actinidia polygama | reverse complement strand
CGGTTGGCTGATCGATAAAGAAGCTAGGGTTTTGATCCACCAAGAAGATTGACAAAATTGAAACCCCTAACTGATTTTAGAGTGAGAGAAATGTATGGAGATAAAAAGAGAGAGAAGTGTGTTGGAATTGATTTTGTTTTGGTTTTGATTTTTACGTAATTGGAAACCAAACAAGTTTTTTTCTTCACAAAATTGGGAAAATCTGGCTTCTACTTCTGTTGTGCTCAAAATAAATAATCGATCACACACACAAAAGACAATAGAGATTTACGTGGTTCGGCCAATTGTGCATAAGTCCACGGAGAGAAATAAATAATTTTTTAATCGAACGAGGGGATTACAAAAAGAGGAGATTCACTCTCTCAATTTACTCTCTCACAATCTTTCTATATCTTGCCTCTCACTCTCAACACCTTTTTTACAAATCTCAGCACCCTATCCTCCTTTTTATAGACCAAGGGAAGGAAATGGTAGACTTTCAATAGGATACCTAATTGTTCAAAAAAATATATCATAACTCAAAACTAACTCTTCAAAAGATAATTTTTTCAAGAATTCTAGTTAACTTGAGAGTTTCACTCTTACATGAATACTCTATATGAGTCAATTGAGCTTGGGCCCAAATATGTGGGCTTGAACTCATCCATGTGGGTTGAACTCAACAATCCCCCTTTCCAGCCCAATGGAGGGTAATCCGATGTCTTCAAGTTGTCCATCATGATAGTTTTTGGTCCAGCTCCCCTATAAGAGCTGCAAGACAGCATCTGAGAGACCTTGTCCTCATCAACGAGCTACTCCACTTCCCACCAAAGTGCCAGCATCTTCTCACCGAGGTGCCCTACACCCCCTATTGGGGTGCGCCGCAAAGTATGTCACTTTGCGAGTTATCTTGACTCCATCTCTCCTCCCTTGTGCTCACAACTTGAGAGATCACTGCCACTAATCAAATCGAGAGAGAAAGAGACTCGTTTCGGCGTCGGCACACTCGTCGTTGTACAACTTTTCAAAATTGACTTGTCTCCTTCCTCTAAACTTCTAACTGGAAATTCTGCACTGGTTGCACCACTCGTGTCTGGATAAACTTCTATACACATCTCAAAGCATCTCCTTGGCTCCTGTACCACTACAGATCCTCCAAGTACCCCTACGCTTACTTCGCGTACCTTTGTGCAACTGTTACTTCCCTTGTCCATTCTTATTGCTAATACCACTAGACTCATGTCTGACAATAGCTCCCCCTATCTAAATACTACCCTCCAGTCGGTATAGCTCTCTAGTCTTCCTTTCTCGTAACATCTCATTGCTTTCCTTGTAAACTCTCAGAATTTCTCCACTAGCTGCAAAACTATAATCCTTCAAATCTAGCATCCCAATGGAAATTAATTTTTTTTTGTAGACTCGGAACATGCCTTACATCGGTCAATGTCAGAGACCTCCCATCTGCCATGCGGTATTGGATTATTCTTTTGCCAACAACTCTATTTGCTGTGTTGTTCGCCATCCATACTAGTCTCTCGCATGTTACATATGTAAAGAACACATCTCTGTCTCTATACAAGTGGTAAGCACTTCTTAAATCTAATATTCAATCTAACTTTCCATCTGGCGATGGTAATAGGAGAACGTCACTCTCATCAATAGCCATCACTACTATTGCTGCTATCTCTAAAGATTGATCATTCATTCTGCTTTATACTTTGAGTAATTCCTCTTGATATGCCCCTCCTGGTCACAATAAAAGTATGTAAAAGTGTAACCTTTTGATTGTGACCTTTGTCGACCTCTATCGGTACCCCTTTGATGACATCTTCCCTGACCTCAACCTCTTTCCCTACTTCCTTCTGAGACTAGGGCTCGCGAATCATCACTATCCACCGTACCCATCTCTCTCCCATGTGCCTCTTCATTGGATGGGTATCCTTGACTATACTCATAGTCAATTTCTCATTCAGCGCTGAATTACTGAGAGAAACCACCAATATCTCCAACTTTTATGGCAAGGAACTCAAAATCAGTAGGGCCTACGTCTCATCCTCAAATTGTAGGTCAACATTAGTCAACTGATTGACTAAATTCTGGAACTCACTTGTATGTTCTGTCAATGTAGTCCCTTTCTGAAACTTTAAATTCACAAGTCTTCTCATCAATAAGGTTTTTTTCCGAGATGTCTTTGCTTGGTACATCTCCTCCCACATGATCCATAACTCATAAGCACTCGTCACATGTGCTACATGATGGAATACCTCGTCTCCAATTCACTGTCTGATCTGCCCAATCGCTTTTCGGTTCATCTTCTTCCATTCCTCTTCCTTTATCGCTGCAGGTTTGTCTCATTTATTGTCCAAAGGATCATACAAATTCTTATAGAATAGGATGTCTTCCATCCTTGATTTTTAAAATGTGTAATTCGTGGCTGAAAGCATGATTATAGACGCCAAATCATTCTCTTCCATCTTACTTCTCCCAAATAGAAGCAAAATATCCAAAAAACAATCTCGCG
>BRYF01000015.1:3982500-3985000 GCA_030159135.1 Actinidia polygama | reverse complement strand
TGGTTGTTGAATTAACACAGTTGTAGGGTATGGCATATGGATACAGAACACGTGGTCTTGTCTATGATATTTGTCCATTCTCTGTAGTCCAATAACTTACCAAAACTTTGAGTCAATTTAAGTATTAGTTATACAAAGATGTCTTTGTTTTGGGTTTGTTCTCTTACAGGGCCATTAAAGACAACATGTGCCAGGGAAGATGAATGAGGATCTTGAAATTTAACAAAACCCAATATCAATATCAAGGTGTAGAATTTATGCATAAGATTTAAGGAAAAGCTTCATTTGAATAGATGTGAATTTTAAATTAAGTTACAAGATATTTGGTTATAGGTCCGTTCTGAATCTCGAATGAATGATAAATTAGAGAGAAAAGAGATGAATTTTATAAGGGTTTTCGTAAAACTACAATGTTTAGCATGGGGAATTTCAAATGAACTAATTAACCATTTCCAATTCAATGTCTAAAATCATATGCAATTCATGTGTAATAAAAATCATACAATAGAGCGCTGTGTATAATTAACTACCTTATCGTGGGCTATGGCCTATAGGGTGTTTGTATTAGCTGTAATTTTTTTTTTCTGTATTCAAAATTGTACCAGAGTATTTGGCACAAATTATGTTTCTGCGTGTGGGCTAAAAACAATTTAAAAAATATTTTTTTTTAAAAAAAAAAAAAATTTATTTTAATATTTTTAATTTCTAATTTTAACTTTCAGTCATTAATTTTTACATAAGTTCAGCGATAAATAATATCTATATGGTTGCAAGATAGCTACTTTCTTTTGTGGGTGGGCCAATGTAATCTTCTCTTCAGGAGATAATGATTCGTCCGATCCCTTGTTGTCTCCCCTTGATTAACCCATGTGGTCCCTAAATTTAATTAACTGAAACCCCACCTTATAGTAAAAATTGTTGCTGTAACTTGTAGAAATGTGTAATTGCTTGAGTTATATATGTTATCCAAGTAGGATTATGTTAATCTTGAGTAATGTTTGATTGTGGATTTAGGTGGATGAGCTAGGACAATTTCGAAGAAATTCGGTCTTATCTTGTGTTTAGTGTGCAATTTTAGAAAAATTTCAAAAATAATGGGACATTCAAAGATTTATATCTTACATGTTGCTATTGTTCCACCTAATCATATTGCAGGGTTCAGCGGCAACACCCCCGGACTAAAATTTGTGGGGCGTTTGATATAATTTCGGATTAAGGTTTAGACGTAAGGGAAACAAAGGCTGTAATGAGAGAGAGATAGCGTTGCACGTAATTCTTATTCTGTATAATGAATATTTTTTCCCTCTCCATCGTGAACATAGACACAATATCGAATCACGTAAATTTTTTCATTTTATTTTCTGGATGATTTTTTATTGATTTTCATTAATCAATCGATCGATCTTGTTATTGCGTTTAAATATATAGAGCACACTTTACAGTGAATTTGATTTTTGGAAATGTTTTATGGGCTTCTAGTTTTCAATTGGCATTTACCATTTTTCTATACTTTACCCAAACGTCAAAACAAAAACCGAAGTAAATTAAAAATAACTGCATCCAAACAACACAAATGAAAGTAAGAAGGACAAGTCAATTAGAGTCAAACACGAAAAGAAGAAGTAAAAATGGAAGGCCTTGATTCCTTTTGTCTATCTATCATCCATTGTTTTAGAAGCTAGCTTTTTCATATATGCGTCAAGACATCATTTTCTTGTTCTTTTTTCTGTGCCCCCCACTAAGCAGAAAGCTGCCGGCATTATTGTGTTAGTTTAATCTGAATGAAAATGATCATGATGAGCCCATGGCAGTGATGATTGATGATGCCCTCCCGCTGCTTTATCTATGACTGTTATTAACAAAACTGGATGTAGAGAGAGCCATATTTTACATGAAAGGACATGCAGACACACCACCAAGTGCAATAATCATCATACGTGATGTAGAGGGGGTACCTCCATGAGGACAACCGCTGCCCCACCATATTTTTAGTTAATGCAGGTTTCATATGTCTTAATTAATAGAAGATGAGGTAATATGTTGAAATTAAAAGATTCGTTTCCTAATTTAATTAGGAAATTGTCCATAATAAATTAGGAAATTGTCCATATTTTTATTCTCTTTGATATCTTCCTTATTTATATCTTTCTTTATTGGATTTAGGTTGTATTATAAATTGGTGTATTGGTCATTAATAAAATTCAAGCTTTTACATAATACATTTTGGTATCAGAGCCTTTAGCCTATATCTCCCGCATCCTCTCCCTGTGCAGCCTCTCCTTGCGCAACTCCTCCCTACAGCAGCAGCAGCAGCACACATCCATCTCGTCCAGCGCAGCCAGTCAGTCCTTGCGTTGTCCAGGTCGCACAGTCCAAACACTGCCATCCCGTGCAGTTCAGCCCAGCGTAGTCCCGCGCGGCCATCATCCAGCACAATCTCACTCTGTCCAGTCCAGTGCAGTCTCTCGCTACTGCCGTCAAGCGCAATCCCGCGCTACTA
>BRYF01000015.1:3965000-3975000 GCA_030159135.1 Actinidia polygama | reverse complement strand
AAAACAAGACAGTTATATATTAACGCAATTCTATCAACATTTCTATGAGTTTCTGGGTTAAGCAATCCACTCTTATAAGTTCTGCAGATTAATAACCAATAATAGGAAATTTAGAAATCAATACTCCATCTTAAAAATCATCCTCTACAAAAAAAATGGGAGGTTTTATGAGCCTTCAAAGAGGAAATATTGTTCTATGGGCCTGCCTTAAACCATGTGACAGCTTATCAATCCTGGGCTTTGCTTTGTTTCAAAGGGCTGATAATAAAAATATAAAAAATCAAGCAAAGTTCTTTTGCCAAGCATGTTTGGCAAGACTTCTAGTAGTAATTAGAAAAAAAAATGTAGGTGCGTGTTTGTTTGGTAAAAAATTTAAAAAGTTCATAACATTTTTTGTTTTTTGCTTTGTGAGGGGAGGGGATTAAGAAGATTTTCAAAAGCAGCTTAGATGGTGCTTCTCTAAAAAAATCTTTAGCAAAATCTAAAAGTTATTTTGTAAGTTTCTTAAAAAATAACTTTTATAATCCTTAATGTGCTCCAGAATGATTTGCCGATAAAAAAGTGCTTCTGAATGGATAATGGGTAAAACATATGCCCGTCTTTAAAGATTTTTTATTCATTCAATAAAAATCTATGTGGGTCCCATACCTTTTGAGAAGAAGGAAGTGATAGTTTTGGGAGGGAAAAAAATAATTTCAAGTGAAATCTTAGACGTTGGATTAACTCCAATGAATTTCAATCGTAGATAACAAGAGATAGATTTGAGATTCAAAATAAGTTGTGATTTATAATATAGATGAACTATTAATATTACAAACTTATATAAATTCATCATCCTAAATTGATATTAACATTGTGCGTACTTTATGTGTGGTTTACAAATTGTGAATTTTATATGTACTTCTATTTTTTTTAAGGTTAAAATATTGCGTTCCTCGCTGGCTACTAGAGATGTCACTGGGTAGGGTATGAATCGAAAATCACTCCATATCCATACTCGAAACTCCACTCTCATTCTTATACCCAATACCTATCAAGTAATCCATTCGGAGATTGGTTATACAAAAATAATAATAATAATAATAATAATAATAATAATAATAACTAAATTCCACTTTCAAAAAAATTAAAATTCAACATATTCATTCATACATCATATTCCAACCTAATAATAATAACTATTATTATGTAGCATGAATACAAATCTAACACGTCATTTATTCTCAAAATAACTTAAAAAACAATAAAGTTTCAACATATCATCCATAGATTAAATTCTAATCTTAAATAACTTATAAACCCAATAAAATTATTAACAAGGAAAAAAATTCCCAACCAAGACTTTCCAATTCATTTTGGCATTTGCTTTATTCTGGTTATATATATGAATAAATTCTAGGATTTATTAAATTTTAAATTCAGATCAAATTCGATATTTAGATTTGCAGGTCGATCACCCATACCGAAACGGGTAATCAACTCATCCCTGATATCCATATCTAATAAGCAATATTTTGGATAGGACTCATTCTCAAACGGACAGAACCGGTCACGTGCGATTTTCGCGGAATTGCCATCCGTGCTTGCTATTACACTGTCTGGATAAGGGGTGTTTAGGTTGCCACGTGTGAAGCCCATAGCCATGTTTTAGGGGCGGAATCAGAAGATTAGTTCAGTGAGTCAAAATTAGTCAAGAGATTAGTTTAGTGAGATCAAAATCTTAAAATTTTGAGATAATAATGTAATTTTTTTTTTAATAAAATCAAATTAGTGTATCTTTTTCTATTGTAGTGAAAGTATAATTTTTTTATAGACTAAAAATATAAATAAAAAAAATTAATGTGATCAATTAATCCCACTTAATCTTTGATAACTCGGCCATGCTGTTTCCTAAGCAAGATGAGCCGCCCTTTTTCCACCTCACAAAAAATAAAAATAAAAAATAAGGATAAGACACTTGTGGACAACTCGTGGTGTAAACACTTTCATTAGTCACAACCTTCATCCGACGGTCCATATTAATCCTAAATTGGGCAAAACGATTATATTATTCTCATTAGCCACATCGTTCACACGGTACACCACCATCAGTCCCATTTGTGGAGCCTGCCTTATGTGAGAGAGAGACAGACAGAGACAGAGACAGAGCAGAGAGAGAGAGAGAGAGATGGCTTCATTGAGCTTATTTTTTTCACCGGCGACGGCAACCGGAAGAGTGTACGCTGCGACGGCGGCGAAGAGCTCCGGCGGAAGCGAGGAGAAGAGCCTTCTGGATTGGATCCTTGGGGGGCTACAGAAGGAGGATCAACTGGTGGAGACCGATCCAATTCTGAAGAAAGCGGAGGAGAAGAATGGTGGTCGCAAGAACAATGTGGCGGTTCCTCCCAAGAAGAAGGACGGCGGCTTCGGTGGCCTTTTTGCCAAAAAATGAAAAAACGGACTCCCCCCAATCTATCTCTCTCTCTCTTGAATGAATGAATTTACTTTCACGCTTTCTTTTTCCACTGTATGAATTAACTAAAGCTTGATCGAATTATCAATTCATGGCAATCTGGACTCTGCCCCTTAAAGTTGTATTTAAGCATTTTATGAAAGGAAAAAAATCCACAAAGCTGCTACAGAAGAGAAACCAAAGGAAAATTAACTAATTTCAGTGCTACGCCTCGTTGTTGTTGTTGTTTTGCTTTCCTGTTTAAAACATTTGTGTATAGTGACAGAAAAGGAAAGTGACGAATGTTTTTTTTTTTTTTTGGGAATTCATTTTGGAGAACTGCTTTATCAAAATTTGTTTAATCGATGGTTTTCAAAATCTGTTTTTCTGTTTTAAGAGATTTTCAAAAAAGAAAAAGAATCGCATTACTAAGAAAGAATAATTTTCATTTTATAACTTTCAACTTTTATTCAAATTTTATTTTCGTTTCTCACGTTTTAATTTGAATATATATTTAACCTTAACTTCACCGACAGTTGTAGTGAGGACCCTTTGTCCTCATTCATTAAAATATGTGGACAAAAATAGTCATGCACCACATGCATGACCAATACAAAGGACAAACATGGTTTTTTAGATATTTTCTGAAGATAAAAATGATTTTTTTTTGTCTTTAGACTTTTATTCAAATTAGGTTAAAAAAATTTATATTTTTAATCTCCTCTCGTCAAGAGAAACATAAAAAGTATAAGATTTTGATTAAATGGTAAATTTTTTTACTAAAAATAAGAAAAATCTTATGTTTATAATAATTTCAAAACTCCACTATAGTCTTGTGCATGACATATGCTTATTTTCATCTATACATTTTAACGGATGTAGACGGAGAGTTCACGTTGCAATCGTCTCCAAAGTTCAATGTTTAATATGTTCAAATTAAAACGTGAATGACAAAAGTGGAATCCGAAAAAAAGTTGGACAGTGTAAACTAAAAATTACTCTTTTAAAAATATTGAAAAGGTGTTTTTAAATACTAAATAATCATTTTCAAATTGTCAAGGAAATTTTAATAGTCATGATGGCGTGACAATTATACACATTGATTATGGTTTCTATTGTTACAATGCTTATATTTTGAAATTAAAGATCTACATTACACTCTAAAATGTGAGAAGATCAAAATCTGGTGTAACCATACATTCTTTTTTAACAATTTATACATTTGTATAGTTTCAATGTTCGTTGAAACGATATATTCTTACACAATATTCTTACACAATGCATTTGTATAGTTTCAATATTCTTACACAATACATTTTTATTTTGATGATAGGTCCAAATAAGGAAGCATTTGTAGGGTCTATAGGGCCCAAGGAAACCAATTTAATGCTAGGGGTCAAGCAAGCTGTAGGTGTATTGGAATTTGATTTACTCCATCTATAGTCGTTGTCCCATTCAGAAATTTCATCTTCATGCTTTCATGTACTATCTAATGCCAGTGCGCATGACTCATTTTTACTGTTATGAGTCAAAGAAATATATACACAGCTGTACCACGCTCTAGATCTAAAAATTAATATATAATATAAAGGTGATTATATTTTTGTATTGTGCATATATATCATTTAATGTGACATCTTATACAGTCCAATTATATAGTTGTAGGTGTATTGGAATTTGATTTACTCCATCTATAGTCATTGTCCCATTCAGAAATTTCATCTTCATGCTTTCATGTACTGTCTAATGCCAGTGCGCATGACTCTCATTTTTACTGTTATGAGTCAAAGAAATATATACACAACTGTATCACGCTCTAGATCTAAAAATTAATATATAAAATAAAAGTGATTATATTTTTGTATTGTGCATATGTATCATTTGATGTGATATCTTATATAGTCCAATTATGTAGATGTAGGTGTATTGAAATTTGATTTACTCCATCTATAGTCATTGTCCCATTCAGAAATTTCATCTTCATGCTTTCATGTACTGTCTAATGCCAGTGCGCATGACTCTCATTTTTACTGTTATGAGTCAAAGAAATATATACACAGCTGTATCACGCTCTAGACCTAAAAATTAATATATAATATAAAGGTGATTATATTTTGTATTGTGCATATAAATCATTTGATGTGACATCTGATATAGTCTAATTATGTATGTTATATTGTTGAGTCTATCAAGTGACTTCAAATCTAATGCACAAATGTGTTTACCACAATACTAAGTTTTTTTCCTCCAATTCACTCATAAGTAGATGATGTGGGGTTCTTGATAAAGAGAATGGAAGAAAGAAAATCAAAGATCTGTGGTGGTTGGTCGGTGGATGACGGTGGCAGAAGGTTGCTGGATTGATCTGCAAGATAGAAATAGTACGAAAGGTCGCCATAGTTGTCCCGTGATGACTCTCTGACAGTCAATTTATATTATTAGAATTGTTTGTAGAGAGAGTTTATAGCTTGAGTTAGCTGTTTTGTGTACATTTGAGAGATAAAGGGTTTGACATTTTATAATGTAGCTCGGCACATGCAGTGAGTAGGTGGTTGACCCCATCATAGCACTAAGGCAGGGTTGGCAGCTAGCCTATCACGTCGTCGTTGTTTGAATCTAGGCGTGTGGGTGTTAGAGGAAACTTCGTCGTGCAAGTTACCCTCTAGCCCTGACGTGCCCTTGGGATCCCCACCGACCATTTGCATCGATCAAGCTCCAACGTAGAAACCCTACCGAGCTTGCTATAGAGCGATAGTCTGACAGTGGTGTTTGTCTTAACTCAGTCAAAATTGATACTTATTATTTTATCCTCTTAAAATTGTTCCTCAGCTTGCATGAGTTAGGTCGTCGGTTGTAGAGGTTATGTGAGTTGATTGCCAGTGAATTTTAGCATGGGGTAAGCTTGGGCAATCGTGCTCATCAATGCTTGCATGTTGTCCCTTCACTGTTCTTTGATTGTCCTTTCACTATCCGGTAGTGCCACGCGTCGACGTCTGGTTTGTCCTAAAGCTCGATTAGGGCACAGATGCCGAAGTAGTGTACCTACCCTTAGGCACTGTTTGGCGGTAACTATATAGTGATCTCCGCGCCACATATTCTCACGGGATTGGCTTTGAAGTGAAACATTTGGTGCGGAAGCCGAAACGTCCTTTAGGCGCTATTTGGCTGGAAAAATACCCCTTAAGCCTTCCTATAAATAGGTGGTCTTCTCCCATACCACTGTTCACCCGCCCCAAGGTGTAAAATGTCTTACTACAATGTAAGGGGGTTGGTTCTGGTTTTTTAATCTTTGTAAATATATAAGAAGTCTTTCTTCCCCTAGCTCAGCTTACCTCTCTTTCTATCTTAGCATATTTCTGCCCTTCTTCTACATGTTGAATACTTTATGACATTCTGAGCTCGGTGCTCAGGTAGTTCGAAGACCAAGTCGTGCACATGTCTTAGCAAAAATATATTTTTTGCATGCCATAGCGTAGAGACTGCTTTTCTTGACTTGTCTTGTGAATGATTTGAATATTTCTGCGCTAGGTACTCAAGCATCTTGAAGAGCAAGTCGTGCACGTACCTTAGCTTATATCTGTTGTTTGCATGCCATAGCGTATATTGCTTTTCTTTAGACTTGTCTTGTGAATATTTTGGACATCGCAAGCTCATACTTGAGTGGGTTGGCGAATTGTCTCGCACTTGCTTTAGGACATTTAAAGCTCGTGCTTGAGCAAATCGGTGAATAGTCTTGCACTTGCATTAGGATATTT
The DNA here is from genome assembly GCA_030159135.1 of Actinidia polygama. NCBI lineage: Eukaryota > Viridiplantae > Streptophyta > Magnoliopsida > Ericales > Actinidiaceae > Actinidia > Actinidia polygama. The sequence continues at coordinate 3,968,814 of BRYF01000015.1, read as the reverse complement.
CAAGCTCATGCTTGAGCAGTAAGGCGACGATCAAATCTTGATTTAAATTTATGCATAGAAAAATTTTGTACTTAGAAAAATTTTTGAAAGTAAGGTTTTGACATCAAAGTATAGAACTCCATAAAGCAATTATAAACACATTTCTCCCAACTTTAGAAAATCATAACTCAAACTTTCAAAATGATTAGGCTATGTGTGTACGATCCAAAGCAATTATGACTGTTTTTGTAAGTAAGCTCAAAAAACAGAGAGGTTTGACATATCCATTTGCAACCTTTATGAAAACAAAGAGATTTGACATAAAACATGTATAATTTTGCATAAATAAGCTTGGAATAGAGAGAAATTACATATGCTTCAATGCTAGCGTTCCCTCGACAAGCTGCACCTCTATCATGGTTGTCTTAGTGCTCATCGTGGCAAGGTAGCACTGTTTGGCCATCACTTGGTCTCCATGAAAAGCTTCCTCAGCGGCAAACTTTCTAACCTGGTGTAACGTGGAGGCAACGCCCTTCAATCTGTGTAGCTAATCTTTGCCAACGATTGCGTTATAGGGAGATGGGGTATCAACAACCACAAACTCAGTCTCCAGTGCTTGGGAACTAGCTCGAACTTTGAGTGTTATAGTTTTTAATGGCCAATGAGCTTGATATCAAACTTGACTAACGGAGCTTGGGTCGACTTTAGATTGGCCTGAGACAATTGAGTTGTTTATAAAGGTCATAATATATTACCTCAATCGAACTGCCATAGTCCACTAGGATTTGTTTGACATTGTAACCATGGACCCGCAGTTGGATGACCAGGGAATCGATGTGAGGATGCTAGAACCACTCCAAATCTACCTTGATAAATATGATGCATCCTGGCTAAAACTAGCCTTGCCTTAGCTTTCTTGTCGTTGGTTGGATCAAGAATACCTTGTACATTTGTCTGACGATGCGGATATTCCTTAGGATCATATTCTCAATATTGGGGTGATTTAGAACCCCAATCATGTGTTAAGTCTTCTTCGAAGCATTGTCAGTTTCATTCCCGCATCGGTCAAACCTAGATTTATGTTTGACCTTTACTTCCTCTACTTTAGTTTTTTCCTGATCAATGAACTATCTCAGGTGCCCATCCTAGATTTAGGCTTTGCAGTTTTTATTTTGTGCTATTTTTTCTTGTGGAAGGTACATTTTCACCATTGATTGCACTTCTTGGGATCTTCACCCATGGGGAGTGGCTTTCTATAGTATGGCTAACCTGGATCCTAGTGAGGATCTTGTAGATTGGTTCTTTGAAAATCACTTTGATTCCTTGTCTCACCCGCTCTTCATGGTCCTCTGTACTTTCCCTACGTACCTCGAACATGCCATCTCCTAGGGAGGATGCTCCAGAAGCTCGTTTTGCTTGTTTGATGTCGTCCTCCAGCCGAGTAAACATCTCCACTCCCGTCAAGAGATCTCGGAGGTCAGTTAAAGGGTTGAACGTCAAGTCATTCCATAGTTTCTTGTTGGGAGTAAGCCCGAGCTTATAGCTGACCACGGCAAGCTCTTTTGAACACTTTTCAATTTCGTTGAACAACTCCCAATATCTCTTGCTGTAATTGCGGAGTGTCTCGTTCTTGCCTTTCGATGCCTTGATGGTAATAACAAACCGAGCCACGAATGACTCGAAAAGTTGAAGAAAGCTCCTGATAGACCCTAGTGGGATCTTCTCAAACCACTTTTGCCTCGAGGTCACCTAGGCTTTATGAAAACACCCTGCATATTAGTGTGTCAAGATGATTCCAAAGTGCCATCATCTACTGGAAAGTGACTGATGTGTGACCTCGGGTTTGATTTTACATCATACATGTTGAATTTTGAGAGGTTGAACTTCTCCGGATGTTCCATTCCTATATCTCGAATGCGAAAGGGGTTTGGTACCTCAAAAGGAGTTGCTCTTTTGGTGTGGACACGTTGGTCCTAGCTTCGGACCTTGCCGGGAGGATGGGTTTGCAGCGGCTGTTGATCTGGAGACCAACTTTGCTTGCAAATAACCCTCTTTCCAACCTTATTTGGCATTAAGGGCTCATTTGGCTGACGGATAGGGAGGGGGAATAAGTTTTAGAGAGAGGATAAATTTAGAGGGGGATAACTTTTAGAGGAGGGTAACTTTTAACTTTGTTTGGATACTTTTTAGAATGGGTGGATAAGGGTGAGGAATAAGGAAGAAAATATATAGAGAGAAACAAAATATAAAATATTTAGATAATAAAAATATATATTTTATTTCTATATATATATATAAAAATAAAAATATACATTTTGTTTCTCTTTATATATTTTTTTCTTATCCCCCACCCCCTTATCCCCCCGAATAACTTTTAGTTAGGGTCTAAGCCACCCAAAAATTATCCGCCTTTATCCACCTGCTGGGGGATAAATTATCCGGAGCATAAATTATCCGCCTCCATATTCGCCAGCCAAACGCCGGGGTAAAAAAATTATCTGGAGGGAAAAGTTATCACCCCTCCAAATCTGTCAGCCAAACATGCCATAAGGGTTTGGCAAAGGTCCACGCCAGAAGTGGTTTGGCTCGGAGGTACCCTTCGTTTGCCCGCCGCCACAGATATGTTGTCACTTTGGCTCTTGCCTTAGTGTAGTAAGAGTGGGCTTGGTTGCATTTCGAGCCATCCCAAGGTAGGAGTTCTCGTTGAATCAACCTCATCTCGGATGACCCTTCACCGGCCTTGGGGGCTGGCATTTTGAAGTTTGGCTACCATAACCTGTCTCAACTCTACCATCTCAGTCTGCAAGCCCCTCATGGTAGCATCTCTGTTGTCTTCTTCATCGTTCAGGAGTGACCGACCTGGCCTTTGCTCGGAAGGGCCCTTGGCCACCCTTTGAGCATTGCCCAATAGTTTATTTCCCCACTTACCCGGTGTTCTGGCCATGAGAGGGTACTCCATTCTGGCTCTGTGATAGCCTCTGACGTCGCTCGTGCTTTCAGACGGTCATGTTAGTGACTAGAAGTGTATGTAGAGAGAGAGAGTTTATGACTTGAGTTGGCTTGAGTTAGCTATTTTTGTGAGAGAGAAAGGGCTTGGCATTTTATAGTGTAGCCCTACTGACTACAAGCGCCGCTAAACCGACCTAAGTTGGCTCTAGATTAGTTTAATTAAGTATTTTTATCATATTTCGTACTAAAAGCGTGTACGAGTTCATTGTAGGTAAATGATGACAAAAAAGAAGATTTAGAGCTATTAAAGTGAGACGGAGTATGTGCATGTATATCGAAAGCTGTTGTCAAAATTTGTTTATGAAATTATGGAAGTTTCAACCGTAGTTCGGAATAGAATGGAAGATGCGCCGTTGAAAAGATCTCACGAAGTTATACAAGTTCACGTCTAACGACCGTTGCGAGATATGACTCCAAGTGCTTTAAAATGGACTAAGAAGAGGAGAAGAAAAGGTCAAAAATGTTAAAATTACACTTAGCGTTCGAACGCCAAGGCAAATCTGTGAAAAAACCTGACTTTGTATTTTGGCCATAACTTTTTACTCCTGTCACGCCCCGGTCAAACCAAGACCCGGCCACGTAAGCAAACAACTCAATTGCGGAATAATATGACAAATATACTTGTCATTTCATCAGAGTATAACACATCTATCTCTCAAGTAGAACCAAGCTCTCCATGAGCTATTAAATACAAAACAAATGATATCCCAAAGACAATATCCTCACAAAGTCAAAATAATATTACAATTTTCAAAATACATGTCAACATGTTTATTAAATGAAATATATAACTGGCATCCTCATGCCTCACGATTCAGGGTAACCC